>VDFB02038281.1:21255-147017 GCA_007258455.2 Sequoia sempervirens | reverse complement strand
ACAAAGCATTTTGATTTGAAGTATCACTTCATCTGTGATTTAGTACAGAAGAAGGAAGTTGAATTGAAACACATCAGCACTCATGATCAGTTAGCAGACATCTTCACCAAAGCAGTTGCAAGAGATCAGTTTCTGTTACTTCGTGATTAGATCGTGAGCCCTCTCAGCATCAAGGGGGAGTATGAAGATAATTGATGTTGACTTGGCAGACCCTTATTTAGAAGAGAATTGATTTGAAGAAGATCCTTGTTTTTTCCAGCGTGGCTATTCTTAGCTCGTTGTTTTGTTTTAAAGTAGATTTCTTTTAAAGCCTTGTTTTTTCTACTTTCTGCAGTTTAAGCATGTTTTTCATGCTAAGTTTAGGTGATGCTTTGTTTTTTTCTTCCTTGTATCAGACTCTTTATATTATCTACTTTGTATTTTCATTTTCTGCTGCTGTAATAAGAGAACAGTTATGTTTTTCAAAACAGAACACATTATTATATTTTTGATAAAAACAGAGCACTCTATTTTTTTATGAATTCTTGGTATGGTTAATATAGTTTTTTAATGTTAATTGATATTCAATTGCAGCTGTATGTAATTGTCTTGTTTCATTTGTTTTCTATTTGAGTTTATCAGCTGGCTGTGGGAAACAGGGGATTCAATTTTGAATCTACATAATAGATTGAAGAATTTAAGAATTTTAGAGCTTGAGTATCCTGACAAATTAGAACAACTGTGGAGTGAGACTGGCGATGTAAGTGTCTTTCTTTACTGTTATTTATGCACAGCCATACCTTAAATCTCTTTTAGTTGTTGTTAGTAAAAAAACGAATGTCGCTGCAGCCTCCTGTGCAGTTGAGAGAGCTGATTATCTATGATGCCCCAAGATTCCTGGGATTTCCGAGCTCAATAGGACGTCTACAGCATTTGAAAAAGATATCCATATTGGACAGAATCTTATGGGGTAGTGTTGCTATAGAAGGTCTACCAGAAGAGTTTTGCCAACTCCAATCGCTGGAGCACCTCGAGTTAAGAGGATGCCATAAGTTAAAGTCGCTGCCCAGCAAGTTCGGCGATTTGAAAAACCTGCGCCATCTAAATTTGAATGGCGCTGGGTTGTTGATGTTGCCAGCTTCATTTAAGCAACTTATAAATCTGCAATTTATTTATTTATATGGTTGCTACGAGCTCACCTTACAGCCCGACATTCTTGAAAATATGACAAAGCTAGAGGCTATGCATGTTTTTGGATGTCAAAATATGACAAAGTTGCCTGATCATATCACAAATCAGGGATCCCTCAAAGACCTGAATGTGAGCTCCACAAGCTTAATGGAATTACCAAATGACATTGGTCAAGTGAGCAAATTGGAAAAACTGATAATCAGAAGCAGCTCGTTGAAAACTTTTCCACCTTCTATCGGGAATTTGTTCTCCTTGACCACTTTTCAATTTTTTTCGTCTAAGTTGGAATCCTTACCAGAAGCATTTACGCAGCTTACTAGCCTTCATTCTCTGCATATTTCTGACTGCCCCGTCACAGAATTGGATTTTCTGTCGAGGAGCTTTTCTTCTTCGTTGTGCAGCCTCAAAAATATAGGTGTACATGGCACTCTTGTGTCGAGGATATCAATCTCTCAACAATGCTGCCCCGCCCTGGAACAGATCAGACTTAGCGGAAATCACGACTTAGTAGAGATAGATAGCTTGCCAATATCAGTGAAGAGCTTAGAGTTGAGAGATTGTAAAAAGATGAAAAGCATAAGCGGTGTTTGTGGTCTGGTAAAGCTTGAGAGGCTGATTTTATATAAATGTGGGGGGGAATTACAAGAGCTTCCAAATCTTGAAGAACTAGTCTCACTCAAAGAATTTGAGATCACAGAATCTGGTGAACAGCTGAAGATGAGAGAAGGCTTAGGATATTGCAGGTCATTGGAGATGTTGGAAGCACACACTCAGTTGAAGATACCAGTTATAAAAAGTATGGAAGGTTTGAGAAGAGAAGAGCTGTTACCGCGACTTCAAACTATAAAGGTAACAAATACTTTTTAGATACGCGAGTTTATAATGTAATAAGTGTTCATGGGTTTATTGTATTGTATTGTAATATTTTTGCAGAAATGGCCGTCAGAATGTATAATATGTGCAAGGATAGCAAGTGGTGTCGAGGTGGCTCTGAAGTCCTTGACCTTCCCGGGTCTCACTTTAGTTGACTCCTGTTCACAGAAGGGAAATAATCGAATGACATTAAAATGTGGGCACATACGTTCTTCCAACATGGCAGCGATGTTGTACTTTGTTATCAATTCCATTTCCAATTACACCGATTTGCATACTAGCGCCGGCTCGGTAATGATGTTGAAACCAGGGAAATGGGTATGGATAGGTGTTTTGAAACAATCTTTCCCCTGGGAAAGGGAAGATAAATTTACACTAGTAAAATCGGGTAATACTGCACCAGACGATGAAGGCATGGGAATGGCAATGATGGGTGAGGAAGAAAGAGTTGTGGAGGCGTTTTACCAGTTATTACACTATTTGGCAAACCATGCGACATAAGTATGAATCAATGATGATTATAATGTGAAAATAAATTATAAAATAAATGGATTTTTAATTTTAGATTTTATATATACATTTAATTTATTTTAAATGTATTAGTATTGCTGGAAATTGAAGTCCTACGGAAACATCCGTTTCTCTCCAATTTGCACAAGTCTTTTCATATTTTCATTCGATGACTTATCCAAAATGGATAATGTAATTGTCATTCATTATTGCTGTGGTTATGCTACTGCTATATGTAATTAAGAAACAAAGATTAATAAAATAATTCCCCTGCTTCAAAGTGGATGTAGCCAGTTTTGGTGAACCACTATAAATTTCGTGTCTTCGTGTTCTTATCTCTTTTTGTTACTGATTTTTATTTTTGCAACTCATTTCATTTAATCTGCAATCAAATATTCAACAATTGGTATCAAAGATCGACGAAGTAGCTGTTCGAGAATTGTGATAATTTCTAGGAAACTGGAGGAAGTAGATAAATGAAAAATAGAAAAGTTTTTTGGGTAGAATTTTGGACTGTGGAAGGTGCAGATGGAAGGTTGGGCTTAACCAACACACTCTAAGCATTGACCACGCTTAGGTGGCTTTTGTGGGGCCCAATTACATGTCCCACTTGATGTTCATAGTTTCCATTTTTTGCACCGTTAAGCATTCAAATTGTTTCCGCACAGTCTCATCATTTCAACACATTCAAAACTAGGTTTCCCATATGATTGGTTTTCATTTGAGTGCACTCGTGGCCTGTGCAAAATGACAACTTTGGAACAAAGTATAGATGTACATCAAATCATAACGAGCTAGGGATTAATTAGTATAATCTGGCAGACATGTATGCAAAATGTGGAAACATAGACAAGGCATGTAAACTATTTGACAAGATACCACAAAGAAATATTGTCTCGTGGAATGTTATGCTTGAAAGATATGGAAAAACAATGTTTACTGAAATGGATTTACAAACTTTCAATCAAATGTACTCGACAAGTGTAAATCAGAACTCTACAATCTTTGCCAACATCCTCCCTGCCTATGCAAAAATGGGAGCTTTTGAACGAGGTATGGACATCCATCATAAGATAAAAGAAATCAAACTTTTGTCAAATGTAGCTGCAACCACCTGGTAGAATTTGTTATTTAGCATGTATGTATTTAAAAAATGATTAAGTGTCACTTGCAAGCTGACTATAATTCTTATTTTTGTCGTCTATTTCATAGAAATTGCTTGTTGTAATTGATTATGGATAGTTTCAATTTGTACTATTATATTTTCAATTTGTACTGTTATAGTTTCATGTAATTCTTATGTCACTTATTGTAAGAGACTAATCTTGCATTATTTAATATTCTAATTTGTTTATGTAAAAATTCAAAGATTGTAATGATATGAGGTTTGAAAAAAAAAGTATATACAAATATTAACATTAACATAATTTTATTTCATATTTTTCACATTATTATTTAGGCTTAGGATAGTGGTGGCACATTTTAGTCTAACCTCCTCTTACTATCTTTTCTCTTGTTCTTCTTAAAATTCTTAATTCAATTTATCTTTGTGTAGCTCCCAAGTCTAAAATTATATAATAGCCCTAGTAATTCAACTATTTTTCTTTAGGTAGGGAGCAGTCTATAAATATTTGTAGTAGATACTCTTTAATATTTACTATTGTTTTCTCTAGGGATTCATTAATTTAGTAGTTGTTCCCTAACATTATTATGTATGATATATCATATTTAAAATTGTTGGATAGGGGAGATTTATATTAAATCCATCTATTGATATTATGGTGTAGATGTAAAAAATGGTGTAGTTGGGAGGTTCTAATTACTTCAATTACTTCTATTGGATAATAAACTAATTATTTTTTCTCATTAGTTCCAAAATTTTGTATTATACAAGAGTAATAAATTTGTCCACTCTTTTTTTTTTTTTTTTTAGGCCTTTACTTCTTGTTTTTTACCCAACCCCCTACCATGTGGTGTATCATTAATGTGTTGGTAGTCTCCTTTTTTCATTTTATTAAATCGTTTCATCTTTAGAAATATTTATTTTTCTTTCTTTATCCATCTTTATTCTATTCTCATTTCTTCTATATGAGTATTATTTTTCTAACTCTATTTGACATAAATTTATTTCCTATTCTCATTGTGCAATTTCATCATGAAAATCTTTCACCGATTCATCCAAACTATATCTTCCATACCATAAAATATATATTATATTTGAGCTAAATTATCCTTATTTATTATATCTATTTTTGTTAATAAGATATTCTAGGCCTTCTTTGTAGCCTCTATTTTGCATTATTGACACTCTTATTAACTTCTATATCTTTTGACAAGATAGTATTTACTCTATTTAGATACTTGTATACTTTCCACTATTTTGTCTCTACTATTTATAAGATATGATTATCTTTATTTTCTAAGCCATATATCCTTATTATTTATTTCATTTGTACTATCTCTTCTCTTTTTTCTTAAATATCTTTACAAATTCTTCAAGGAACTTCTTGATGATTTGTAGCATCCTGTGAAGACTCCATGTTTACTCGAACATTACTTTTCAAATAATTCATTTATTTTTGTTTATATATATATATTTTCTTATGTAGACATTCTTATTGTAAAAAGGTCACCTATACAACAATTTGACATCTATTGTGTCTTCTTATTCTTCCTATTCTTTTTTTTTACATTAATCCTTTTAGGTGCTTTTTCTACCACTTTTATTTGTAATCAAGGCACAAATGAGAAGGTGATAGATTTTATCTTCTTTTAGGTGAAGCCCATAATCACCATTTGTAGGATAAACCTTCACAGAAAAATGAGAGAAGCACACATGCTATTTCACTAGGAGGGAAAAATATGAGATGCATAAAATACATAATGGTATAGGCTTTTAAAGACATGAAAACATCAAGTGGGTGAAACAACTAATCTACGGGAAAAGCCACCCAAAGTAATTACCTTAAGTTAAAATTAAATACACTAACACCCCCCCTTAAGTGCAAACTTAGGGAGAGTGAAGATGCAAAAAAGAAAAAAAATGCAATATGGGTCCCAACTACACAACCATGTTAGGTACCCATTTACAATGCAATCTCTCACAAGTGGAGAAAAGGAGAAAAACCCCGTGGGAAAAAAACCCCTCTCTAAATGAGAAAAAAGAAAAACAAAACAAAACAAGATGCATGGATGGACTCAATCACACCCCCCAAGGACTACATGCATCATGTATATACAATCAATCATCCCCCCATAGGAAGGAAAAAAGGAGATATCATAAACCCCCCCATAATGAAGAAGCTCTAATGCTGATGAAGTATGCCTAAAAACAAAAGATGATCCAATGCCTACAAGAAATTCCTCTCCCCTTAGGAAGAAACAAGTCCACTAGGTGATGAAGAAGCCACTCCATGTCCAACTAAAAAGAGGAAGGAAATCTCCAAACAAAATAATCCACCACATAATCATGATAAGAAAAAACCAAGAAGTGTGACGAATCAAATGAAAGTGAAGGCTCAAAAATGTAAACCTCCAAAGACAATCTAGATGTATCAACTGCCATGATGAAACTGCCATAAAAAAGGAGAGAAATCCCCTCTTGTATATCTCCCAAATTTGCAAGATGAGACTCCACAAACAAATATGAGATGCCCGCCAAATACTCATCCAATAAAACAAGATCTGAGGGATCAAAAATATCATGTTGTGTTGGAAACCCAACCTCTGAAGCAAGATGAGATGTATCAACATGAGTCTGAAGAACTCAAAAATTCAAATGACCAATCTCCCTTGAGGAATTGTTGTCAACACTGGCAAGAGGAGTGCGAGGAACATAGTCATCATTGTCAACAAAGTGAGAGAAGGTATACAGATGGGACTCATGATCAACATTACCAACTGCAATGACTTTTCCAGTATCGACCTCTTTGATAAAAATATAATATGTAGTGAATTCCACAGTCTTCGATACCTCACCACATGGGTGATCTAATATATGGATAGAAGGTTTTTGTGAAACTCTGATATACACAATACATCCCTAAAGCTGCCATCACCAATCTTAACATTTCCTACCTCTGCAATAGCCAAAAGCTTATATTATCTCCAAATAGAATTTTGGAAGTGTCAGTAGGATGAAGACCTAAAAAAGGATAGGGACTAGAAGTCATGTGGTGAGATGACCCAGAATCTAAAAACCATCTATCATGACCAAAATGTGATGTAGAAGTCACTAGTGCATGTCCTTTACCCATGTAGTGTTTATCTCCTTTACCAATTGAAAATCTTACGTTCCTTGACTGTGTAGGGTTGGATGATGATGGAGATGAAGATGCAGAGGTTGTAGAAGGAGGAGTTATAGATGAGGGAAATGGAATGTTATTTTTCTAAAGAATATGTGAAAGTTCATCAATCTTCTTCATATAATAATGATGCTCATCATGCCCTTTCTTTTTGCAATATACACAACTGAATTTATCCTTCTTGGGCTTGTCCTCTTTTGAAGAGGTGGAAGTCTCATTTGACTCTGTCTTAGGTTTATATTTCATCTTCCCATTGCTCTTAGATACTTGTTCAACCAATGCATGATTTGTAGGGACCCCCTCTAACTGGACAAGTTTGGCTTGCTCCCTTGTCAACCGGTCACAAAAAGTCTCAAAAGAAGGAATTTGGAATGCACTACCCAAAGCATCCATTATGGAGTAGAAGGTAGAAGAAAACACAACAAATGGGCCTCTCAACTTAGACAGTATCAAAAAGATGGACTCCTGATTAGTTTTTCTCTTCCCACATTCCACTAATTATGACCTTAAAGATTTGAATTTCACTAGAAAGTCATCAATAGAAGTAAATGCTTTAGGGGTATGAGTGGTTAATTCAACCTCTGATTGCAAGAAACATAACTCAATGACCTGACCAAACAGGTTATGTAACTTATCCCATATCTCTTTCAGTGTATCCAACTCATCAATATGAAAGAGGAGACTATCAGAAACATTCAATTTCATCAAACCCATAGCTTGGTCACACTTATTTCTATAGGAAAATGTTTCAAGTTCCTTGGTAAGAGTGGGTTGGATATTACTCAGTGTGGACCACAGACCTTGAGACTGAAGTAACCTACACATTTTCTTCTTCCACGTATGGCAATTATGGGGAGTTAACAATTCAATATATTCATGAGTATCCATGACCAAAGTTTGCACCAAGAATGCAATGTTTCAATGTTTAGCCACTAGCATTCTAAGGACCTACAAGTTCCTTCTCCACTTTAGGATATGCTTAGGAGATTGGTGTTGTGGATTTTACCTTAGTGTACAAGACTGAATCAAAGAGTGACACCTCTTAGACAATGAAAGCTAAAGTTTTGGATTTGACTACAATTAATGATTCTCCTCTTGATCCTTCACCCTTCAATTATGAAAATTGATCTCTTGTGGTTTTTAGTGACCCTCCTAGCAAATTATTTAGACCCAATTCGGATAAAAAATGTGATGCTAGTTCAAAAGAAAACTCTCTAGTGTATTTTGGATTTAAACCACCTTAGAAAGTGGTTATGTGTTTTGTGGTATCTAACTAGCTACTCTATTTCCCCCTTTATGTGGTGTGGTGGTTTTAATCATGCTTCAACTCTTGGTGTTCCTTGTTCTTATTTTTTGTTGGTTGTTTTCTTTGCTTCTTTCTAAAGGGTTTTTTCTCCATGGTTTACAAATCTAAGCAGAATTATTTACCTTAATAAAAAATAAAACACATGACTATCTATCTATCTATCTATCTATCTGTCTGTCTGTCTGTCTGTCTATTTGTCTATTTGTCTATCTATCTATCTATCTATCTATCTATCTATCTATCTATCTATCTATCTATCTATCTATCTATCTATCTGTCTGTCTGTCTGTTTGTCTGTTTGTCTATTTGTCTATCAATCTATCTTTCTATCTATCTGTCTGTATGTCTATCTATCTTCTATCTATCTATCTGTCTATCTATCTTCTATCTGTCTATCTATCTATTTTTCTATCTGTCTGTTTGTCTATTTTTCTGTTTGTTTGTCTATAGATATCTATATATATATATAATTGTATTTTCATTTGATAATCATACATAGTGGAACATAAAAAAATATCACTGAAACATTTCTGAATATATTTTCATGCAGGTCCATATTAAAATTTGAAATAACATTGTTATTCTATTCATATTTAAAGACATGAAATTTTCATAATCCATAAGAATAGTTCATAAAATTTATAGAATTGGCGGAAATATATTATCTTCATCCATGTTTCAAATCACCCAAAACTTTGATGAAGAAAATAAATTTACATAATCTTCTATCCAATTTTCTTTACAAATCAATTCATATTTATTTTAAAAGTCAAAATCTATATATTCTATTTCTTTTCCTAATAATATACATTCATAATACCGAAGAATTTTCATAAATTTAAAAACACTTTGTAAAGTTGAAAGATTAGATGAATTGTTTTGCATCTTGTCATATCAATAATCTTTGCTTTTATTTGAAGTCAAGGTCCACACCTGGCTCATTCATTCTTTCCCCTTTTCCTTTTTCCTTTGTTTGAATTCAAAGTCTCCATATTTAGTTTCCTTTCTCCCTAATAATGCATTCATATTAGCTTCAAGACTGTAGATAAATTTAGACCAATTATTTGGCATCTTTGTTCAGACACACACCATTTTGTTTTCGCTTTGGTTTGAAGTTAGATGCACATAATGCATTCATAACACTCAAAAGTCTTTATGTGGAAAACTTAAGACCAATTAGTTCACCTTTTATCCAATCCAGCTTTACTTGTACTCACCTCAACCCACTTCTAAGTAATTTTAGTTTGAAAGTTCCAACATTACTTGATATAACATGCATTATAATGTCGTATTGCATTGGTGGGTCAACATCTCAAGAGCAATGAAATCGGTTCGTGTCGCACACTCCATTTGGTGAACATTATGATGCTCCATCTTACTTTAGTGACTAACAATGGAATCACATGTAAATTTTCAAAGGACTCGTAGTTGCAGAGAATAATGATCTGGAAGCTGCTACAAAGCTTCTAAATTGGGAGAATGGATACACTTGACAAGAAAAACAACATGACATTGCACATATTTCTTGTCAAGTAATGGCTAATTGAGGATTAAGCAGATACGTCACGCCGCCGCTGCGATGCCGCTAAATTCCCGCTGCTGTTCACTCTGGTCTGGCCGAGGAAGGGCATACCAACATTCTTAATAGATTATTAAACAATTAAACTAGCACTTGCATGTAGTGACATGCAACGATGAGCCGACATGCGAAGGGGAAGTCCAATGGTAGGGATGTGTACACACATAGAATGCATTAAGAATAGGATACATACATATCTATATGCAAGGAATGATAAACTATATTTTAAGTGCTATATGGAACATTGATGTCACCATTGATCGTAGTGACTAGCAATGCCATGTGTAGATTTGGATGTATTTCATAGAGGATGCAAACAACATTGATACATACTGACACATTCTTGGAATGATAAGCCATATTTTGAGTGTTATATGGAACATTGATGCCATCATTTTTCACAATGATATATGGAACAATGATACATACTGACACATTCTTGGAATCATAAGCCATATTTTGAGTGTTATATGGAACATTGATGCCACCATTGTTCACAGTGATCGACAATGTATTTTCCCTATGTGAAAATGTGTATGTATGTCATAGTAGATGCAAACGTGATTGATACATACTGATCCCTATGTGTTACATGGAACATTGATGTGACCATTGATCGAGATGGAAAACCCACAATACACAAAAATTCATAGAAACAAACCCATGCAAAACCATCGCCAAAAAATGCAAACATAAATGTAGAAATATGAGTTTTAACAAACAATATAGTAATTTCTGAACAACACCTTATGGAAGATTGAAACAATATAGCCTTTTCAATAGTACCTTATAAAAAATGAAACAATATAGCCCAAGCTAGAGAACAACAATCAACAATACCTTATGGAAATCAACATAAATTGTATAACATTAACTATTTTATTGCATTTCAAGCATAGCCACAAAATAGGAAGCTATAAATCAAACAATATTGGTTTCAACAACAATGCAGATGCAAAAACCCACAAAACACAAAAATTCACAGTAACAAACCTATGCAAAAATATACTCTTTTCTCAATAGCACGTTAATAGAAATTGAAACAATATAGCCTTTCAACAGTACCATATCAAAAATGAAACAATATAGGCTAAGCTAGAGAACAACAATGAACAATGTCTTATGGAAATCAACCTAAACTGTATAACATGAACTATTTTATTGTGTTGCAACCATAGCCACAAAATGAAAGCCATAAATAAAAAAATATTGGTTTCAACAATGACCCAAATGGAAAAACCAACAAAAAACAAAAATTCACAGTAACAAACCCATGCGAAAACTATATTTTAAGTGTTATATTGAACATTGATTCCACCATTGATCGCATCAATGGACAATGCATGTTCTTGTTTGGTTGTTTTGCAATAACGTAGACTGCAAGCTGATCAAAGGAAGTCTATAGCCAAACATAAGAAGGTATGTACTAGCAAGGCATAGTAACGCCTGAGAGAGATCAAGTGACCACATGTAAAAATCCTCATGACATCATTAATAACACTTTTATGATATCGTTATGATAAGACAATAGAGCATAGATGAGGTTGATATAGATATACATTATTTCAAAAGGAAAATACAATTATGTGAAAACTTAGAATATAATTCAAATTTCAAATAAGTGTATTTACATAAGTCATGGACAACTTTAAGAATAAAGAGATAATTGCATTCACAAAATTCTGTTGAAGATTGAGACAGAAAATTTAAATTATATTTTATTATTATTTTATTTCTAACCATTCTGATCGATTTTGAGTCATTGATTATTCTCAAAGGTCATTTATAAGACATTACTTCCTCAAAATCCCCATTATACGATTTGAAAACTCAAAAATTTCAGAATCATAACAGAAAGTCAAACCATTATCAATGTTGTGACTCTTGGAAACCAAAAACAAGAGTAGTTGATAGAGCCTAGCTGAAAGCCTTACAACAAGGCTGACTTCATAGAAGATCTAATGTCGTGAAAATATCCACAAAACCCATTAATATAGCTGAGATGAAAGATCACTGTCTAAGACATTACTATCTTGCATGAAACATGATTATTTGTCTTGACTATGTTTTGTAAAAATCAAAGGAAAATGTGAAGTTTAGTGCAATGAACATGTGTCACTGGTATACAATATGTAAATAAGGAGATATAAAGAGTTATATAATTTATAACAAATAATATGCAATGCATTTGCAATAAAATGGATTAAATAAATAAGATGTAGGCATACCTTTTGGGTGCAACGAGATGTAGTATGAATAGAAGATAAGAAGGCCTGCTCTCCACCCTACCATCTTGGGTCATGCAGCCTGATGGGATGTCACCAAACCCCCAAGCACTTGAACATACATTGTCCACTAGTATGATCAATGGTGAAACCAATGTTTCAGCACCTGAGAATTTTCATTAGTTGAAATCAGTGTTATACATTTTTAAAAGTATGTATAGTTGTATCATTTATGAGAAAGAATTTGACATGCAGTTGTGAAACAAGAGATGGAATAAAGGACATATAGCCTTACCTTCTATATAAATAGAATATAGTTGCAGCTTGTACACCAAGCCAAACATGTGATCACAAAGCTATTTAGTATTGTGGAGATGTGTAGTTACGGTTGAGAACGTTTGCAATCTAAAATGGTTTCAATCAAATGTAATTAGATACAAGGAAAATATGAAGTTTAGTGCGATGGACATGTGTCATTGGTAGAAATATCTAAATTAGGAAATATAAATAGTTCTATAGTTTATAACAAATAATATGTAATGCATATGCAATAGTAGAGATCACATAAAAAAGATACAGGCATAACTTGTGCAGACAACAGGATACAATATGTTTACAATTTTATAACTTGCATATAATTTTGTTTTGGAACTTGAGAATTTTGTTCAGTTGAAATCAATGTTATTCATTTTTAAAAGTATATACAGTTGTATCATTTGTGAAAAATAATTTGAGATGCAATTGTGAAATAAGAGATGGAATAAAGGAGATATAGGCTTACCTTGTATATAGATGGAATGTAGTTGCAACTCGTACACCATGTGAAACTTTTGATTGCAAGTCTATTAAGCATTATCAAGATCTGTACAGTTATATTTGAGAATTTTTGCAATCTAAATTGGTTAGAATATGATATAGTTAGACACAATTGGTCTGTAGGCAAGATCATTGGCAGCGACATCATTGACCAAAGAAGAGGAAGGTACTTGGAGAAAAATTAATTATAAATGTTATTTGGTCAACAAAATAAGAGGAAGTAATCTAGGTTTGTCATTGGAGGAGATGAGAAGTATAATACAAGAATTGAATATCAACTTCTCTTAGTAATCACTATAGAAGCAAAACTCTGGCTAGCTTGGTAGTAGTGATTGCAACTGCACTATCGAGGGAACGACAAAGAAGCAAAATTATAAATGATGGGAATTCTAAATGCATTAAAATGGAGATAGAAAGGAGAAGTAGTATAGTTACTATAAAGAATAGAAAAATTTCATCATGATGGTAATGCACATAATTGTTGGAAACGATCCTCTTCTTTGATTCAAAGTGCACTATATTTGTTGGAATGTAATCTAGAGTATCTATCAAAAGAGAAAGGCGGATTTATATGTATTTTTGCTATTGATTTTACATGGGAAAGAGCTGTGAATGTTAGTCCTTGTATTTCTTTAGTTCCAATATCTATTGTAGCTCTCTCCAATATCAAGCCTTGAGATTTATGTATTGTTATTTCCCAAGCCATTGTCAAAGGGAGTTGTCTTCGGCTGCCCCGTGTGATCGAGGGAATGGGGATGGATTTTTGGTTGTCTTGATCCCATGCTATCCAATGTAGTTTGGGAAGTGGAAAAAAACATATTCAGATAGTTTCGATGGTCTAGCACCCCTAGCATATACAATAGACTTCACAAAACCCAATGATCCATTAACCAAGCCAGCTGCCACCCAAAGATTTATTGTTAACATTACTTGTTTGCTAATTGAAAGGAATAGCTCTACTTGAAGTTGCTCATCATCACCATAATCAGGTGTGTTTTGTTGAGTAGTTTCAGCAGTACTAATTGCAATGGGAACATTTAACTGCTGAAGAATTTTTCTATTTTGCAAGGTAACCAACCTATTTGTTGGGAATAAGTGAATAGCTGCATTAAAATCTTGGTTTTACTTAGCTGAAAGCATGGAATTTGTTTGATTCATAAGAGTCTTCCAATCAGCCTAAGATGCCTGAAAATTTCTAATATTTAAAAGGAGTCTATAGAACTATTATTGTGTATCACTATTGTCCATGCTGACGAAAGACTGTATTGAGTGTGACAACGACATTAACAGTGTGCCAAAGAGCCAAGGGTATGGAGGGAGAAGCATAGATAGGCCTATCCAAAATAGGTGGCAACTGTCCTAGGTCACCCACAAGTATAACAGAGGCACTACCAAATGGCTGCATATGTCTGGCGGGGAATGCTTGCCATAATCAACTATCTATTTTGAGTAACAACTTGGGCCCCAAGAAGCTCATTTCATCAATTAAGGTGTACTTAATATGTTTGAAGTCCTCTTGAAATATGGTCAATGGTTGTCCTTTTAACGGATTCATATCTCTAATTGGTATCTGAAGAGCTGTATGCACTGTAGAGGCACGTATACTGTAAGCGGCCACCCCTGTTAGCACCAAAGAAAGGAAAGGATACATTCTCTGATTTGGTGATGTATTTAGTGTTCTTCAGATGTTGTCTATAAGAAATGATTTACATGTACTATGAGAACCTTGAATAATCATACACAATGGTGATGATAAAGATGGGCAAAGATGGCATTGTTCAATGATATTCAGAGCAAGCTTTTGCTTAGGAAATAGCTAATGGAAAAGTGTAGGTGTAGCTGGTGGACAAAGAGTAACTTCAGCTATATGCAATTTACTTATTGAGATGAAATCTACAACAACGTTATGCATATTTTCAGGAACATGGTGTGTGACCCACATGTGATTTAAATCAAAGTCCCATCTATCCAATTTAGTTGCATCTAGTCAAAGCAAACATTGTTTGTAGCACTAAGGCAAGAAAGTAACTCCCATTCATATTCATCTGTGGGAGGCAGAGATTGGGTGCTGTCAGTATCACTAGTACCTTCCTTTTCACTAGTGGAGGCAACAATAACTCTATTGACATGCCAAGGGTGATAGCAAACAACATGAAATAGCCCCCAGTTTTGTGTTATAGTATCTCTAGTGAGGCCTATGTCTTCTTTGACATTTCGAAAAGGCTTGTATAGTAGTAATTCAAACCAAAAAAATGTTTCAAAGGTATCACTATGCTCCAGGGGGAAGACTCAGTGAATAGCGTGTAAACAATGATGATAGTAGGTTGTGGTCGCAAATGCCAACCCCCACCTTTGCGATTTTTTCGATATGTATATAGTTATGAAAATTGAATAAGGGATTTAGACTCCATTTCAGCTGGTCTTTGTATGTAACAATGAATATAACCACTTGAAAGCTCATCACCATTATCAAATATTTTCAAACGGTGAAATTTTTTCCTACTTACTTTCAAAGACAGGAAATGCTAGCTTGAGATGACAAGGGAAAACTTTTGCAGCATATGGCATGTTTCTTGTGCACCAATGTCACGATCTACAACAAAGTTCATCATGAATTTTTTATAGGCAAGCGATGCTTTATCCCCATATGAATTTTTACTTGCAAGACTCTAAAAGATATCAATATAGCTTTCAGACTTTGATGTATATTTCAAAATGTAGTTTAAAGCACAATTTGTCTTGACAAGACTAGTTGTCAATCAACATTTGCTTTCCAGATTGCAAGCATCTCAGGGTTGTGGATATTAACAAGTTCATCATTTCTTGCTGGCTTATAGGATTTGTTTGATTCAATGTCAATTACCAATGTCGATGATGGTTGTGCATTCCATGAAGCTTTGTAGCGAAATTATAATTTGTGGCCATTTTTCCTAAGGAAAGTGTGTTGAGTACATTTGGTATGCCTTTTCACTGTGTTCAACAGCTATTCATAATCCACCATTGGATCCATGCAATAAATTTGTGTACTATCAAGCAAACACGGGTCCTCCAAAGAAGAGTGGTAGAATTTTGATATTAGTTGTTATGGGGAATGAGGATTCCATGCTGAAACATAGCTATCGAAGAAGTTTTTTGCCTGATGAAGCTCATGTGGGTTGGACAATTCCAGCATATCCATATTCAGGGCACCTAGAATCCACAAGAAACCATGGACATGTGTTGATCCATGATGTTGCTACTCATACCTATACCAGTAATCCTTTGTATGGAAAAGTCTCTCAATAACCTCTTCACGGAAACTGGTGAACCACAAGTGCATGTATAAGGCTGCTATGTGAGGGTTTTGGATGACATTTTCTGTGAAGTGTTTTAAGGAGTATGGAATATGTGGCTGGCCATGAGGATCAAGTACCTTGTGCAAATCAAGCCATTTTTTTTCTATAGAGCTTAGAGTGAAGAAGAGAGTCGGTGTGCCAAGCTAGTGGATCATTGCCATGAGCTCTTGCCAAGACTTGCCCCAATATGAGCGTGTACCTCTTAAAGATGCACCAAAGCGAAGAAGCTGGTTTGCTATCTAGGTGTCTGGTGCATCCCGGAGCAATTGTTGCAAAGCAAACACAAAATTTGGAATATTTAGGTGTTTGGTGCATCCAAGTTTTTTTTCATGAAAATGAAAGTTGACTGTTGGCTTCAATGTCTTATTATCAAATTATAAAGGTAATATCTAAATCTGACATGCCTCCCAAATCTATTATCATAGTGTCTCATCAAGTGTAATGCACATTCATGTAAGTGAGTCTGTATGCTTCTTGATTGTGGGGGCATTGTTGTTCCAGTGGGGAATAATTTTGGAAAAGCCATGCTTAATAACCCTTCTATATTGTATTCATTGATAGGGTTAGAATTTATCTCAGGCCAAGGTAAAGTATCTTGACTAATGTGACCTTCAATCTTCAAGGCATCTCTACTTGCCTGAAATTCCTGGGGAGGGTTGGGTATCAATGGAATAAATGATGAAGAGTCCTCAAGCTCAGCTTCCTCATCAAAAGTACTTTCCAGAGTTGCCACTGGTTCAACTATGTTATGTACTGGTTCTTTCATTGTGTGTAAAATATTAGAGATGTCAGTACTTGTAGTAGGCAACAAATTTAAAGCATCACAATCAATTGCAACATCACTATAGTATGGATCATTATCAATTTTGTATATTAATGCAGCCATGACATTATGTTTGTCAACATAGCAATCATAGTTCATCCCTTGGATGACAGCTCTTCAAACAATCACCACTTCAACATCATGTAGGAAATGTGGTAACAAAGTTGCAATGGCTGTGATATCTCTAGGGAAGCTTATAGTACGGCCACTATATTTGTATTGGCCTCCTCTAGCATGGATCACTTGCAAAACTAGAGCAACTCTAGCTATAAACATTTCTTCAACCCGAGTAAGCTTTGCAAGGACAGGGGGCTGTGGTCCTGGATCCATCTTGTTTGCTAAATTAAATCTATAGATGCCCTTTTCAGAAGCACAACACAAAAAAATGATGTCTGTGTTGGATGCTCACACTTTCATGCCAATGTAACTTTCCTTGCAAACACTACAAACTTTCAAATTAGACAAAGCTTCAATGTGTCGGTGAAAGGATTGCATTGTAACGTGAAAAGAATCTCTAAACATGCTACTAAAGCGGTGGTGGGGTGACGACACGGATGGAAAACCATTCCCAGCAAGGGTTTGTTGAGGTTTACAGCCACCCATTGTTGAGGCACCTTCAATGGGAAGGTTGTGTGGAAGCTGGCAAGGGATGGGGGTGCGTGAATATAGAAGCGAGGATGTTCTCCCAATGAGCTTGGCAGGAATTGAAATGCATCTGATTGATCATGTGTTGTCAAGCAAGGATGAACTACATCGACTCTTTGCTGCAAGTATTTGGCTCAATAACTTGCACAAATTTGGTCTCTATACGACACATAATAGAGTCGGTTTCTTTGGTGTTTTGCTACCTTCTTTCAATCCACACTTGATGTAGGACTGAAACTTGAACAAGGCTGAGGAACCTTCAAGCATAATATGAGGAAAATAATAAAATGCTTGTAAACACCAACTTAAAGAACAATGGTGTAACTAAAGAGGTCAAGCCAATCGAATATGAAACAATATAGCCAAAGCAAGAGAACAACACTCAACAATGCCCTATAGAAAACAACATAAACTCTATAAAATTAACTATTTTACTACATTGCAACCATTGACACAAAACAAAAGCCATCAATGAAACAATACTAGTTTCAACAATGTCCTAGATGGAAAACCCACAAAATAGAAGAATCTACAATAATAAAACCATGTTAAAAGAAAGGGAAAAAAAAAACCCGCATGCGTACAAATTGTTTTTTCAACAGTGCCTTATGGAGAACAACCAAAGCATACATATATGCATATGTATATGTAAATGTATCTATGCATATGCAATGCATTTTGGATGGAGACTGTAATGAAGGGAAGGTATGATGGATTTTTTAAAGGAGAGTGTAATGCTACTACTGCTTATGCTTATGCATTGTTCTTTTCTTCATTCCACTCTCCATCTAAAAGAACTATACTTTTTTGATTGCATATGCATATATACATATACATATACAAATGCATATATTACAACGATGACAATAAAGTGCTTGCAAACACCAACTTAAAGAGCAACAGTGCAGCTAAAGAGTAGATAGGAAATATAAAATGAAACACAACAAAAGAAGGCCTACTCTCCACCCTACCATATTGGGTCATGGAACCCCATGAGATCTCACCAAACCCCCGAGCAAGAACATACATTGTCCACCACTTTGATCAATGTTGAAACCAATGTTTCTTATCACACTTAATAGAAAACCTACCATTCTAACAACTCCTTTTTGAGGCTGAAAGAAATAATAACTAAAAAGGTGCATGTAACTTTAAATACCTATATATCGGTGTACATTTTGTTTTGCAAGAACATATGTAGGCATTGCATGCCCCAAGATGCATTTGTAGGAATCTATTGTGAAAATATATATACACACAAAAATAATGTGTGGGAATGTATGTATGCAAAATTACATACAGAGAATAGGTATATTGTCTACCACTCTAATAAATACAGAGATCAATGTTTAATATTACACTTAATATACAACCTACCATACATACGAATATTATGTGCATGTAATCTCACAAACATACATAATTGCACATATGGGAAATAATATGAAACATATCAAAAGAAGGCGCGCTCTCCACCCTACCATATTGGGTCATGGGGCCTCATTGGCTCTCACCAAACCCTCGAGTAAGAACATACATTTTCCACCACTATGATCAATGGTGAAACCAATGTTGCTTATTACACCTAATATAGAGCCTATCATTCTAACAGTTCCTTTCTAAGGCAGAAAGGAATAATAGTCAAGCCTTGGAAATCGACATCATGCATTGGATACATATGTAAGAATTTGCTAGTTGGAAATATAAAACCATGCGTAATAAAAAACCCACACACGCAAAAATTCTTTTTTCCAACACTGCATTATGAAGAACAACCAAAGCATACATATATGCATATGTATGTAGATGTAAATGTATCTATTCATATACAATGCATTTTTTATGGAGAGTGTAATGAAGGGAAGGTACGAGGCATTTTTTAAAGGAGAGTGTAACACTGCTGTTGCTTATGCTTATGCATCATTCCTTCCTCCATTCCACCCTCCATCTAAATGGCTCACTTTTTGATTGGATATGCATATATACATATACATATACATATGCATATATTACGAAGAAGACAATAAAGTGCTTGAAAACACCAACTTAAAGGTAACAATGCAACTAAAAGCATATAGGAAATATAAAATGAAACACAACAAAGAAGGCCTACTCTCCACCCTACCATATTGGGTCATGGAACCCCATGAGATCTCACCAAACCCCCGAGCAAGAACATACATTGTCCACCACTTTGATCAATGTTGAAACCAATGTTTCTTATCACACTTAATAGAAAACCTACCATTCTAACAACTCCTTTTTGAGGCTGAAAGAAATAATAACTAAAAAGGTGCATGTAACTTTAAATACCTATATATCGGTGTACATTTTGTTTTGCAAGAACATATGTAGGCATTGCATGCCCCAAGATGCATTTGTAGGAATCTATTGTGAAAATATATATACACACAAAAATAATGTGTGGGAATGTATGTATGCAAAATTACATACAGAGAATAGGTATATTGTCTACCACTCTAATAAATACAGAGATCAATGTTTAATATTACACTTAATATACAACCTACCATACATACGAATATTATGTGCATGTAATCTCACAAACATACATAATTGCACATATGGGAAATAATATGAAACATATCAAAAGAAGGCGCGCTCTCCACCCTACCATATTGGGTCATGGGGCCTCATTGGCTCTCACCAAACCCTCGAGTAAGAACATACATTTTCCACCACTATGATCAATGGTGAAACCAATGTTGCTTATTACACCTAATATAGAGCCTATCATTCTAACAGTTCCTTTCTAAGGCAGAAAGGAATAATAGTCAAGCCTTGGAAATCGACATCATGCATTGGATACATATGTAAGAATTTGCTAGTTGGAAATATAAAACCATGCGTAATAAAAAACCCACACACGCAAAAATTCTTTTTTCCAACACTGCATTATGAAGAACAACCAAAGCATACATATATGCATATGTATGTAGATGTAAATGTATCTATTCATATACAATGCATTTTTTATGGAGAGTGTAATGAAGGGAAGGTACGAGGCATTTTTTAAAGGAGAGTGTAACACTGCTGTTGCTTATGCTTATGCATCATTCCTTCCTCCATTCCACCCTCTATCTAAATGAACTTCAATTTTTTGATTGGATATGTATATATAAAAAAACATATACATATGCATATATTACAACGAAGATAATAAAGTGCTTGCAAACACCAACTTAAAGAGCAATAGTGCAGCTAAAGAGCAGATAGGAAATATAAAATGAAACACAACAAAAGAAGGCCTACACTCCAGCCTACAATATTGGGTCATGGAACCCCATGGGCTCTCACCAAACCCCCAAGCAAGAACATACATTTTCCATCACTTTGATCAATGGTGAAACCAATGTTTCTTATCACACTTAATATACAACCTACCATTCTAACAACTCCTTTTTTGAGGCTGAAAGAAATAATAACTAAAAAGGTGCATCTAACTTCAAATACCCATATATTGGTGTACATTTTGTTTTGAAAGAAAATATGTAGGCATTGCATGCCCCCAGATGCATTTGTAGGAATCTATTGTGTAGATATATGTACACACAAAAATAATGTGTCGGAATGTATGTATGTGGAATTACATACAGAGAATAGGTATACTGTCTACCACTCTAATAAATACAAAGATCAATGTTTAATATTACACTTAATATACAACCTACAATACATACGAATGTTATGTGCATCTAATCTCACAAACATACATAACTATACATATAGAAAATAATATGAAACACACCAAAAGAAGGCTACTCTCCACCCTACCATATTGGGTCATGGATCCACATGGGTTCTCACCAAACCCCCGAGCAAGAACATACATTGTCCACCACTATGATCAATGGTGAAACCAATGTTGCTTATTACACCTAATAGAGAGCCTATCATTCTAACAGTTCCTTTTTGAGGCTGAAAGGAATAATAGCCAAGCCCTAGAAACTGACATCATGCATTGGATGCATATGTGGGAATTTGTTGCTTGGAAATATACACACTAAAAATGTATGTGTAGAAATGTATGTACATGGCACTAGATGTAGACTATATATATAATACACAAGTTAATACATGTGTTGAATAGGGTGATCAAACTTCAACCTTCAGAGAAGCTCACAATCCTAGCTCATAGCTTCGACAGCAGGTAAAGCCACAAAAGAACGCCCAACAATGCCTTATTGAAAATTGTGAAGGATTTCACTACCTCTTCTGAGGTTTTGAATGGAAAGTGTTATTACAACCATCGCCACTACATGGAAACCATACAACAATTAATGTTGATGCTAGGAGGGTGAGCTTCTATCAAGGTTCGAGTCCAATTATCCAAACTGTGAAGTTTCTGTGAAGGTGGTTGGGGGTTATTTTGTGTTTTTTTGCATGGGGCAATGATTCCAAAAGCAATACAAAAGTCTTGGTAATGGAACAATTGATCAGAGTGATGGAAAATGTATGTCCCCTATGTGCAGATATGTATGTATGTCATAGTAGATGCAAACAACATTGATTCCATAAGGTATTTTTGATTGTTGTTTTCTAGCTTAGGGCATATTGTTTCATTTTCAATAAGGCACAATTGAAAAGGATATATTGTTTCATTTTTGATAAGGTACTATTGAGAAAAGACTATATTTTTGTGGGTTTGTTACTGTGATTTTTTATTTGATGCCACGATTGAACACAACGATGGGAAATATATTTCCCCTATGAGTAGATATGTATGTATGTCATAGTAGATGCAAACAACATTGATACATAGTGATCCCTATGTTTATTTTTTTGGGACATTCTTGGAATGATAGGCTATATTTTAAGTGTTATATGAAACATTGATGCCACCATTAATCTAACCTTAGGAAATCACATGTAGAAACAATATACTCTACACTCAGCCAACATAGGAAGATTAAAACTACAAAAATCAAATGAAAAAATTATGGAAACCTCCAGTTGTGTGATTTTCCCCTATTGTGTGAACTTTGGCCATAATTTTTTTCAACCTTCCCAGTTTTTAACCCTTTTGGCACCCGAATTGCGGTTGGGAAAAAGGTGGCAGATTTTTTCAATTTTTAAATTTAAAGCGTTTGGCGCATCAATAGAGAAGGCCAAAAAAATTAAACATTGGTTGGCATCAACATTAATTGTTGTATGGTTTCTCTGTGGTGACAATGTTTGCAAAGTAATAAAATAGGCCATGTTCTTTTTGAAGGATAGTTGTTATTTGTCTCGACCTCAATAAGAATTTTTCACAATGGGAGGCTGTATATTAAGTGTTAGATGAAACATTAGTGAAATCCTTATTGTGGCCTATACAAATAACAACTATCCTTGAAGCCATACAAAAAAATCCAACAACATATTTTCGAGAAGAACATGAACTATTTTATTACTTTGCAACCATTCCCACTGCACAAAAACCATAGATCAAATAATTTATTCGAGGTCACAAAACAACAATCAACAATGTCTTTATGGAGAATAGCATAAACTAGTTTATTACTTCGACAAAGAAGAACAATTTTAATAAATACACTATGCTGCTCTCGAATAGGGAAACTGCAACCATCAATTTAAGTATAGGCCTACAAAAAAATAGTAATTATCTTATGAAAAGAATAAGCATATGAAGGATTATATATGAATGTTGCCTACATCGGATTTAGCATACATAAATATCTCCACATAGGGATGAATGTTTTTCATCTCTAATTTCACAAACATGCATATCTACACATAGGGAAAGTAAAATGAACAACAAGAGAAGCGGCCCCATTTTCAATCTCTACCTTATTAGGTCATGGAGCCCCATAGTCTCTCACCAAACCCTTGAGCAAGAACATACATTTTCCATGGTCATTGTTATCAATGGTGAAACTAATCTTTCTTATTAAGTTTAATATAAAGCCTATTATTGTAAGGATGCTTCTTTGGTAACAAAACAAACAACAACTATCTTCCCAAAACAACAAAAGACAGGGAGTGGAGACATGGAATGTTGGCTCACTCCAATTTCTACTTTTACACATACATCCATAAGAAAAGAAGAAATTGAAACATCACAAAAAGAGACAATATAATTTTGTGTATATATTTTACAAGCAACAAATCTTTAATCAAACACATTTACAATATTATGCATTTTGTAGCCTAAAACAAAATCCATAATATATATGTATCCCAAGTTAACGCACATATATGCAGATTGTTAATGAATAGCCCTAAAAAATATTACTTTATTTGGAGATTTGTTGTAATGGTAATGGTAGAAAGCATTTAAAAAGAGTTCACATATACACCTACAAAGAAGACTCATAGAGATATATATTTTACCCAAATTATATGGGGATTAACAAACATATATATTCATAGGTGGACTTCCAAACATATGGAATGTTAAGTCCTGACTAACAAGCTCTATGGCTAGATTATGCAACCCTGTGGAAATATGAAATAAACATATAAAAAATGAGACAAGCCCAATCTCTATCATATTAATATGGAGCCTCATGGGCTCTCACCAAACAACTGAGAAAGAACATACATCGTCCACCACTCTGATCAATGGTGAAATCAATGTTCCTTATTACACTTACTATACAACCTATCATTCTAACAACTCCCTTTTTGAGGCTAAAATAAATAATAACTAAATAGGTGCATTTAACTTTAGATTACCCAAACAATAAATATGGCGAGCAGTATATATAAATGTTGTCTACATCTAAGCTACATCGATATATATATATATATATATATATATATATATATATATATATATATATATATATATATATATATATATATATATATATATATATATATATATATATATATATATATATATATATGAAGTTAGATGCACATATATACGTGTTGTTGTTTGTTATTGAATAGCTTGAAAAATATTATTTCATTTACAGTTTCTATGTAGTGGCGATAGTTGCAAAGCAATAAAACAGTCCATAGATGCAGACACAATAAGCAATAAAATAGTCCACATATATGGCCACAACAATATTTAGCATTCTAAAATTACCAAAGCAATTAAATAGTTTATGTTATTTTCAATAAGGCATTGTTGATTGCTATTTTGTAGCTTCAGGTTATAGCCAAAGATAGAGAACAAAATTCAACAATGCCTCGTGGAAAACAACATAAACTATATAGTGTTGCAACCATTACCACAAAATGAAAGGCTTAAATTAAACAATGATGGTTTCAACAGAAACCTAGAAAAATATTTTTTCAACAGTAACCTATCAATAGATGCAAGAACAAATGTAGATAAGTTTAAATCTAGATACATATGTTTTTTTCCTGAGTAGAGGAAATAAACACCACTTGGCACAACTTGTGATGGCAATATTGCTTCATGTATGGGCTGTATATATTGGTGATGGTTGCAATAATAGGTTGCATTCGAAACTTAGCACAATAATTGAGCAGTTTATGTTATTTTCAATAAGGCATTGTTCAGTGCAGAGCTATAGCTTGAGCTACACAACATACATAGTTATCCACACCTATACTTGTCAATGCATGTAAGAATATATATATATATATATATATATATATATATATATATATATATATATATATATATATATATATATATATAAAAGTTTAAATACGATTACATGTATCAACAAGTATAAATGTAGATATATATGTGTAGGTAGACTCAAGCTAAATCATAAAAGTATTGCGTAGTAGGTAGACCACAATCATCATTGAACGTCACATAGGAAATATTATAACAAAAATAAATTTTTATGCAACTCTAATAGAATGAAAGATAACCATATGTGACATGGATTTATGAATGGAGAGGTAGGACCACATTTAACTAGCATGGAAATATTATAAAGCACATATATCAGAATATTCTACACTCAACCAACACAAGAAGATTAAAACCAAAGAAATGAGATAACAAAATTGTTATTACATTCAGTATTTTAACCATGTGCGACTATTGAACACCAACATTGTAGCCAACAACAATTGTGGAGAGATAAAAGTATGTGGCAATCAGAACAGACAAGAAGCAAACAACTATACTAATATTTAAAACTAGACATATTTATATATAGATAAACACATGACCTCATAGATATGCATGTGGAAAATGCATACACACACACACACTGACACATACATATAAACTATCAAATCTACATGCACATACACATACAAACGTATTACTGACACATATATCTACACAGATCTATTTTAAGATGTATGCACTCAGAAAACTACTGTCAAGGCAATAGTGGAATATATTTAAACTGATACATTTTGTTACGTTGCATGTCCCTTGCAAGCCAATAGTAGAAAATGCAAGATAAAGTGTGAAGACTTTGCAAAAAATATACAGTACTACCCTAAATGCCAGATAACCATGGCTGATTGTGACTTTAGGTATTTGTTGTAGCTAAAGATGGAAGTCCACACAAGTGAGATTTGGGCTATTGCTTTTGATGAGGCTACGACAAGTTTATTGCAGATGCCATCAAAATAGCTTTATATGTTGCAATATGAGTCTTCTGGTGCAATGACTGCTCAGTATGTTATGAATGGTGTCACCTACACTTCTTTCATTTTCACTGACATTTTTTCTCAACTAAGCTAAAATAATGAGATGTTGAAGATTGTGGCATGACTCTAGAAGGACAACACAACTCTAGAAGCAAAAGTGGGGGAAAGAGGCCACACAAAATGTACCAATTATTGGCATCTGATATGCAGACACATAGATAACTATACATTGTTACAAAATCACAATGACTTCAAAAGTTCATATAATAGATGAATATGAAAGGAGGGAAAAGTCAAGCAAGAAGCAAACAAAATTAGATTTTTGCTGAATATAAACAAGGAAGAACATGGCAATGTTGACACATCTCAAAATTGGAACCATTTTTTCCCTAACACATAGGCTACTCCCAAATGACTAGCAAAAAAAAAGGTGAAGGACACATAAATAGCTCAAATATAAATAAGTTAGACTATGTATTACAAGGACCGCTATTCAAACAAAGAATTTTCACAGTTCGCTAGATGCAAATGACAAAGATCTAATACAATTCTTAGTAGCAAAAAGGAAACAAGGAACAAACTTATAGGATTGGCACTCGAGGGTTGTCCAATAGCTTGGGGATAGCTAGAGTCCACTGACATTACTATAGATGCTCTTTAAAATGCTGAGAGCTGCAACACCTATAGTTGACTATGAGCTCTATGCCACAACAACACAAGGGCCAAAGGTTCAATTAAAGCAACAAAGGCTGACAAGCTCTATTCCCAATTTTTTATTTCAAATTTTTTATTTTTCAAATTTTCTGTGGAGACATTAACAATATGAGAAAAAACAAATAATATAAAAAAGACACATTTGGAAAACCATTTGTAGATCATTTTGAAAACAATCTATGTTCTTGCAAAAAAAAAAACCAAGAACATACATTGTCCATCACTGCGATCAATGATGGCATCAATGTTCCATTTAACACTTAAAATACAACTTATCATTCCAAGAATGTCCCAAAAAAATAAACATAGGGGTCTGTATTTATCAATGTTGTTTGCATCTACTATGACATACAATATTTGCACATAGGGGAAATACAATGTCCATCACTGTGATCAATGGTGGCACCAATGTTCCATATAACACTTAAAATATAGCTTATCATTCCAAGAATGTCTTAGTATGCATCAATGTTGTTTGCATGTACTATGACATACATACATATCTACACATAGGGGAAATAAAGTGAAACACAAAAAAACAAGGATTTGTTCATCACTGTGATCAAAGGTGACATCAATGTTCCATATAACATTTAAAATATAACCTTTCATTCCCTATGTATAGATATGTATGTATTTTTTGTTTAATGGTGATGGCTACAATGCAATAAAATAGTTAATGTTATACAATCTTTGTTGTTTTCCATAAGGCATTGTTGTTTATCGTTCTCTAGCTTTGGCTATATTGTTTAATTATCAATAAGGTACTGTTGGGAAAAAGAATTTTTCCATGTGCATGGGTTAGTTACAGTGAATTCTTCTATTTTGTGCAGTTTTTCCATCTGAGTCACTGTTGAAACCAATATTGTTTCATTTATGGTTCGCATTTTGTGGCAATTTACTGTGAATTCTTTTGTTTTGTGTGGTTTTTCAATCTGGGTTGCTGTTGAAACCAATGTTGTTTGATTCATGGCTTTTCTTTTGACTCTATGGTTGCAACACAATAAAATAGTTAACGTTATACAGTTTATGTTGATTTCCATAAGGCATTGTTGATTGTTGTTCTCTAGCTTAGTCTATATTATTTAATTTTTGATAAGGTGTTGTTGAAAAGGCTATATTGTTTCAATTTTCAATAAGTCACTGTTGAGAAAATAAGTTATATTATTTGTTAAAATGAATATTGTTTGATTTATGGCTTCCATGTATTACTTTTGCAACCATCACCCCATGCAAAAAAACAAAATAAGCTCCAACCACCTTCACAGAAGCTTGACAATGGGTGATTGAACTTGTACCTTCATAGGAGCTCACTGTTATGGCATCAAAATTATTTGTTGTATGGCCTCTATTTTGTGGCGATGGTTAAATAATAACAAAATAGTTAATGTTATACAATTTATCTTTGTTTTTCCTTCTTTTGTTGTGTGCCATATAATTTTCCCTATGTGAAGATATGTATATTTGTGAAATTAGATGTAGTCAACATTCATATGTATGAGAACATGTATATTAAGTGTAATAAAAAACATTGATATCACCATTGAATAAGTTGGTGGACAATGTATGTAGCCCTACCACAAAATAGCATAAGCTATTTTAATATTGTTTCATTTATGGCCTTTATTTTTACATGGCTGCAATGCAATAAAAATAGTTAATGCTATACGTTTCATGTTGTTTTTCCTTCCTTTTTGTGTTCCATTTAATTTTCCATGTGTAGATATATATATATATATATATATTAGTTAGGGCATATATATATATATATATATATATATATATATATATATATATATATATATATTTGTGAAATTAGATGTAGACAACATTAATATGTACGACAACCTGTTTATTAAGTGTAATTATAAAAAAACATTAATATCACCATTGAATACGTTGGTAGACAATGTATGCAGGCCTACCACAAAATAGCATAAATTGTTCTATGAATTTAACAAGTTTTAAACGCAAGATTTGGAAAACCGGAATGAAACATATCAATCAATAAGAGAAATAGGTATGTACCTTTAAGTCATTCTAATAAGAAATAATTGAATCATGAAAATATTATTATAAGTAAAACTAATAATATCTTTTTGATTGAACCTTATGGTCCTTATTCTCAAATTCCATGATTAAATCTTTGACCCTTAGCACTTGGTTATGCCAATTAAGTATTGTATGAATCATGAAACATTATTTAGATAGGTAAACAAAACATTCACACTCAACAAGGTTTGGATTCTCTATATTTTATATTCTCACATCCCATGTATGAGGGTTTCCCCTTATAAAATGATGAATTTATGGTGTGTAGGATTATGTCCATCTTGTACATCTTTATCAAAAACAATAAAAGAAGAACATTAGGCCATGTTGCCTTTAAAACTAAGAAATAATTTTTATTGATGACCATGGAAAGAAGATCATTCTTCATATACCAATAAATAGTGAAGGCAATGATGAACATTTTAAAATTGTTACTTTGTTGGAGATAGACATGACATGGGATCTCTTTTATTATTGGTTGGTTACTGATTGTGACTTAACAAGGTCTAGATTCTCTATATTTTATATTCTCACATCCCATGTATGAGAGTTTCCCCTTATAAAATGATGAATTTATGGTGTGTGGGATTATGTCCAACTTGTACATCTTTACCAAAAACAATAAAAGAAGAACATTAGGCCATGTTGTCTTCAAAACTAAGAAATAATTTTGTTTGATGACCATGGAAAGAAGATCGTTCTTCATATACTAATAAATAGTGAAGGAATTGATGAACATTTTAAAATTGTTACTTTGTTGGAGATAGCCATGACATGGGATCACATTTATTATTGATGGGTTATTGATTGTGATGAAGTTATTGTGAATTAATTGTTGGTTTATTGGTGCATAACCATTCTATTATATCTTGAACTTCATAGACATGCCTCAGTCAATACATTCAGTTAAATTCAAAGGTATGATGCATCTAGGTGTTAAATTTTCTTGCACCACAATTAGCTGCAATGGAAAAAAAAAAACATATTAATTTTTGTAACACATTAGTTCATGCATAAATTTGGACAGGAGCTTCTATTCTGATGAAGCTATGCCCAAAAAAATAGGACAAGCCTGCAACACAACAAATTTTTTAAAATAGTGGATTAGATGGGCATAACCACAAAACAAAAGAATTCACAACAACAAACACATTCAAGGGGGAAAGAAACAATCTTGACAACATAATTTGTTAAATTTCCTTGCAACCATCAACACCACATGAAAAGATTAAATGAAATAATATTGGTTACAATAGCGCCTTATAAAAAATGAAACAATATAGCCAAAGCCACAAAACAATAGTTGGCAATGCCTTATGGATAACAACATAAAATCTATAACACACACTATTTAATTGCGTATAAAAAATGAAACAATATAGCCAAAGCTAGAGAACAATGGTCAACAATTCCTTATGGATAACAACATAAACTCTAATATTTACTATTGTATTGCAAATTGAATATGAAATAATATAGCCAAAGCTAGAGAACAACACTCAACAATGACATATAAACATTCAAAATAGCGAACAACAATTGTGGAGATATAAGAGTATGTGGCAATCGAACCAGACAAGAAGCAAATAACTATATTGATATTAAAAACTAGACATATCTATATATAGATAAGCATATGACCTCAAAGATATATGTAGAAAATGTATATACAAACATACACACTCATACCTTAAATGAAACAATAATGGTTTCAATAACAACCTAGGAAATACTTTTTTGAACAACAACACCTTGTTGGAAAGGAAACAATATAGCCAAAGCTATAGAACAACAACCAACAATGCCTTATGGATAACAACATAAACTCTATAACATTTACTATTGTATTCTGAATTGAATATGAAACAATATAGCCAAAGCTAGAGAACAACACTCAACAATGCCCTATGGAAAACATCATAAACTCTATAACATTAACTATTTTATTGCATTGCAACCATTGACACAAAATGCAAGCCATAAATGAAACAATGTAAACTATATAGTGCTGCAACCATCACCACAAAATAGAAGCCTTAAATGAAACAATAATGGTTTCAACAACAACCTAGAAAATTCTTTGTTGAACAACACCTTATTGGAAATGACCATATACACGCATACACACCCACACATACATATAAACATTCAAAATAGCAAACATCAATTGTGGAGATATAAGAGTATGTGATAGTTGAACCAAAAAAGAAGCAAATAACTATATTGGTATTAAAAATTGGACATATCTATATATAGATAAATGTATGACCTCAAAGATACATGTAGAAAATGCATATACAGACATACACACTCACACCTTAAATTCAAAATAACAGTTTCAACCGCAACCTAGGAAATTCTTTTTTTCAACAAGACCTTATCATAAAGGAAAAAATATAGCAATAACTATACACCAACAGCCAACAATTCCTTATGGATAACAACATAAACTCTATAACACTTACTATTGTATTGTGAATCGAATACAAAACAATATAGCCAAAGCTAGAGAACAAAACTCAACAATGCCCTATGGAAAACAACATAAACTTTATAACATTAACTATTTTACTGCATTGCAACCATTGACATAAAATAAAAGCCATAAATGAAACAATATAGCCTAAGCTAGAGAACAACAATCAACAATTCCTTATGCAAAACACCATGAACTACATAACATTAACTATTTTATTGCATTGCAACCATCGCCACAAAATGAAAGCCATAAATAAAAGAATATTGGTATCAATAGTCACCTAGATGGGAAAACCTGCAAAACATAAAAATTCATAGTTACAACAAACCCATGAATGCAAAACCATCACCACAAAAGGAAAACCATAAATCAAACAATATTGGTTTCAACAAACTATAGTCTTTTTTCAGCAGAACCTTATTGAAAAGGAAACAATATAGCCTAAGCTAGAGAACAACAATCAACATTGCCTTATGGGAAACAACACAAACTATATAACATTAATTATTACATTGCATTGCAACCATAACCACAAAACATAAACCATAAATGAAACAATATAGCCTAATCTAGAGAATAACAATCAACAATGCCTTATGGAAAACAACATAAACTATATAACATTAACTATTTTATTGCGTTACAACCATCACCACAAAACATAAGCCATAAATGAAACAATATTGGTTTCAACAGTGACCTAGATGGAAAAACCCACAAAACACAAAAACTCATAGTAACAAACCAATTCAAAACCTTCACCACAAAATGCGAACCATAAATGAAACAATATTGGTTTCAATAGTGACCCAGATGAAAAAACCCACAAAACATAAGAATTCATAGTAACAAACCAATGCAAAAACAAACAATATTGCCTTCCAACCATCACGACTACATGAAAACCATAAATGAAACAATATAGCCTAAGCTAGAGAACAACAATCAACAATGCCCTTTGGAAAATAACATAATCTATTTCCGAAACACTCTAGAAAGGGTTTTTCAATATGCACCTCTTCTCGCTTGCTTCAAATGCACCTCTTCTCACTTGCTTTCTCTCCGCTCCCTTCTTTCTTCAACGCTTGCAAAAAATGGGAAAAGAATTATCACAACTAACACTTTTGCATTGCTTTTACAACCATCGCCCCATGCAAAAAACACAAAATAACCTCCAACCACCTTCACAGAACTTCCACAATGGATAATCACACTTGCACCTTCATAGAAGCTTTCCCTCCTCACTCACAACTTTGATAAAAGTTAAAGCCATAGAACGACACCCAACAATTCCTTATCAAAAATTAGGCAGACATTCGCTTTGTTTTCCAAGGTTTTAAATGGAAGGTGTTACTTACAACCATCACCACTACAAAGAAACCATACAACAATTAATGCTGATGCCATCCAATGTTTAATTTTGCTAGCCTTCTCTATCGACGTGCCAAACACTTAATTAAAAAATCAAAAAACATCTGCCACCTTTTTTTTGACCGATAGGATGACACCAAAACACTGAAAAAATGGGAAGGCTGACAAAAATTCCAATCAAAGTTCACACAAATAACCTATCAGCTATAAATAATTTTAATGAATGATTCTAATTTTGTGTTGATAAAAATTGATATGTTTATTTAAATAAATTTTCAATATTATAGAATGTAAATGTTTAATTTTTTATTTAATAAACAACTCATACATATATGTTTATGTTATATGTCTTAGGTTTTATGATTTTAAATGATAATTTACAATATTTAATTTTCTTAAAAACATGTAACGAAAGATATTTTAGCTTCCATGGAAAAGCATGCACTTGTGCAAATTTCCAACTGTGTAAGGTGCACATTGATACCAAAGATCTTGGAGTGAATTTAGACCGTTCTGTACAACATTTTGACAAGCCCACGTACTTATGTAGAGGCCATGCAACTGCTAAATAGTAAAATTGCATCCACAGGTATAGTACGGAATGGTCTAGAGTCATTTGTATGTTTAAAAATATCTCACTTTTCTTTTTCAAAGTTGTAATGAGAATAAATAATTACACTTCTTGGCAGTGTGGGTGCCAACCTAGTAATTGGAAGGCTTTTTGATTAGTATGATTTTTCTAGAGTTTTTGAAGTTGAATTGCAGAGTATTTGGATTTAGTTGTGCAAGTATCAATATTTTGGATCACAAAGTGTTGCAAGAAAAATTTATACACTTAAATCCAAAAAGTTTTTAATTTGGTTTTGATTAATGCTTTTAATTTAATTGTTCTAAGATAGAAAAAAATGTTTATACCTTTTTCAAATATTCAAATGTAATTGAGAATATTTTGCATTTCATCTTTAGAGTCATCTCTAGTGCTAGCCATAGAAACAGATATGAAGGAATTAAGTGTGGGAGTCAGGTCAAACAATAGTTAGTATGTACTACCGATGCAACACTCCAATAGTGAACAACCTAAACATTACACAATGCTGGTCTCAACTGTCAAGCCAAAAGAAGGGCGGGGGAGGGAGAAAATATAAATATAAATTTAAACAAGGATATGCATAGAATGCTAACAATAAAGCTTCAACCAAGCAATCAAAATAAAAACATCAAGAGCATAAATATTTGGAAGAAGATAACAAAGAAAATAGAGGATACAAGGTGACAAAGGAAACTAATATGAGCTCTTAAAGTGGTAGCAAAAAATCAAAGGTGCAAAAATGGAAGGTGACCATTAAGCTTCCTCAAAGCTCTGGACATCTTATGATTTGGAAAGTGCTTTGAGAAGAATAGAATAATTATATTTCATTTAAAATATTGTTGGTTGGTCACAAAGAACCTAATTTTACCAAATTTGAGGACACATAAAAATTACAAATAAGCTCAATAAAAAACCCACAAGATTGTTAAAAACTAGTAAAAGCATCTAAAGGTGCTATTAAATGACTAATATGCACATATATAAATAGTCCTATCAGTCAAACACAACATGCCATGAATGTGACAAAAATACTAAATGTGCAATGCTTGGTCAATATGGTTATCTATATACACACCTAATGTGGATTGTTATCTTATGGAATGGTTTCTTCCTCATCTATTTCTCTCTTGAAGACTATTTTCAAATCTTGAAGGGTGGACCATGGGATTTTTACATATCATACCTCTATCTCAAGAAGTGGGAGCCAGATATGGATCTTAATAAAGTTGGCATTGAAAAATTTCTAGTGTGAATTAGACTCCTAGGCTTATTGCTTGAGTATTGGGACATGGATGTGTGGACTGTGATTTATTTCTCTTTAGGAGATCTCATTGGGATTGATGAGGTGGCTAAATCTAGGAAGTGCTTCCCCTTTGCTAGATTTTGTGTTAACATTATTGTTGGAAAAAATCTCCCCTCCTCAATGAGTTTCTCTTCTGAGCTTGGTGATTGGGTGCAACCAATTGAGTATGATGGGTCCCTTGTGATGTGCCTTAATTACCACAAGTTGAGTCATGCTAAACTATTGCATACATGTGGTGTTTCAAGGTTTAGCCATTAGAATTCTAAGGACCTAGAAGTTCCCTTCTCCACTTCAAGATGTGCTGAGGAGATTGGTGGTGTGGATTGTCCATTAGTGGACAAGACTGACTCAAAGAGTGACACCTCTTAGATGATGAAAACTAAAGTTTTGGATTTGACAACAATGAATGATTCTCCTCTTGGTCCTTCACCCTTCAATAAGGAAAATTGATCTCCTATGGTATTTAGTGACCCTCCTACCAAATTATTTAGGCCCAATTCAGATAAAGATTGTGATGCTAGTTCAAAAATTATTTCTCTACTATATTTTGGATTTAAACCACCTTAGAAAGTGGTTATGTGTTTTGTGGCATCTAACTAGCTACTTTGTTCTCCCCCTTTATGGGGTGTGGTGGTTTTAATCATACTTCGACTCTTGGCACTCCCTTTTGTTCTTATTTGTCGTTGGCTGTTTTCTTTGCTTCTTTGTAAAAGTTTTGTTCTCTATGGTTCATAACTCTAGAAAAAAGCATTTAGCTTTATAGAAAATAACACACACACACACATGTAATTTCCATAATCTATAAGAATAGTTTGTAAAATTTATAGATTAGACTATGCAAATATATTAGTTTCATCAACACTTCAAATCACCAAAAAATTGATGGAGAAAATAAATTTACATAACCTAATTCAAATTTTTTAGAACTCAATTCATATTTATTTTTTAATTTTGAAGTCAAAATCTATATAGTTCATTTCCTTCTCCCCAATAAAACATTCGCTAAGAGATTAGACCAATTGTTTTGCATCTTGTTCATATTGCACCTTTTTTTTTTGTTAATTTGAAGTCAAGGTCCACACGGTTCATTTCCTTGTTCATTCATCTCCTTTTCCTTTTTTTTTGTGAAGTCAAAGTCCGCACGATGCGTTTCCTTATTCTCAATAATGCATTCGTAATAGTCAAAGACTTAGAAAAATTCAAACCAATTTTTTCGCATCTTGTTCGTCTAGGGGAGAGGACCCAATAGTTGAGCATGTTTCAATAGTTGTGATAATTGTTTATCTAATGCCCAATAGTTGTGATAGTAGTTGTTTATATATATAGTGTCCAATAGTTGTGACATGAATACCCTAACTTAAACAAAATGTATTCATTTGATCTAAAAAGCAACCAATCATGATGCCACATCAGCTTTCAACTACTCATGATCGGAATACACAAGTATTGGTAGCACTTTTTTTGGGCCTTTTTGGACACCTTAACAAAAAGTATGCTGATGTGGCATCATATTTGATGATGTGGCCCTGAAATGAAAGTTATAAGCAGGGAACTTGTCAAGTAAGCTGCTGTAAAAAAATTGAAGTGATTTGAAATTTTCACGTAGAATTTTGAGAAGTGCGAAATTAAAATGCACAACTACTGGGTCCTCTCCCCTAACACCTTTTTTGTTTTGGTTTGAAGCCAGTATCCACATAACGCATTCATAGCACTCGAAGACTTTATGTGGAAAACTTCAGACCAATTATTTCACATCTTATCCGATCCAGTTTACTTGTATTCGCCTCAACCCGATAAGAAATCTCAGTCTGAAAGTTCCAAGCATACGTACATAACATGCATTAGAATGTAATTGCATTGGTGGTCAACATCCAAGAGTTAATGAAATTGAACAAGTCAGCATTGATTTGGCAAACATTATAGATGCTCCACCAACTTCGGTGACTAACACTGGAATTTAAGATATTACAACACAACAGTCTTTGCATTGAAATGGTAGACAATGATGGTCGAAATACTCTTCATCTGACTCTGATCAATGCATCCAAAATATTTTTCAGGGTTGGATAGTCTCAAAACTATTATATCGTCGGTGATGGACAAGAACTTGGTTGACTGTGCTGACAAGACTGGACACACGGCATTAGACTAGGCCATACAAAAGATAGAGGAAGATCCCCAGCTATTTATCGGGGTGAGTGATCTATAAAAAAAAATTAATAGCTTTAGTTTTAGGAAAATTTACTGTTAACAAATTCACTTTTAACAATTTATTTCTGGAAAATTTATTGATTCACCAGCAATTCACGATGGTGAATTTTTCACTAGATGAATTTTTCATGACCATGAATTATTAATGATAAATTGTTGAAAGTGAATTTACTGACAATGAATTGTTGACTATGAATTTGCTTAAAGTAACTGTACATTATTATCTGTTACTTAGTCCAAGATGTGAAATTAAAAGTCACATATGTTGCTGCAGATTAGAAATTATCTCCTAAGATGTGGAGCAACTCGCAAGATCACGTCCCAAGATGAAACAACAGAGAATTTTCCATCTATTTTTGGAAACTCAAAGTGGAAAACTGAAATTATATCAATAAATGCAGTGTTAATTGCGACAGTAGCTTTCACAGTTGCTTTTACTCTGCCAGGAGGCCTTCAATCTCAAGACCCAATTCCTGCGCTGATTGATGCATTTATCTTCAAAGTGTTTGTGATATCTGACACTTTGGCATTGTGCTTCTCTATTGCATCAGCCGTTCTCCTCTTCGATGCACTTCTGGGCAACAGAACAGAAGATCCCCTGCTTACGGGATTCAGTTTCAATGCATTGTGGGTAGCGTTGGTATCACTTGCATTCACATTTGGCGCAGCAATTCACTTGGTAGTGGCACCCGAGTGTCTATGGCTGGCAGCACTTGTATGGCTTATGGTGTTCATTCTTCCTGTGGCGATTTGGTTATTTTCTTTCAGTGGAAAACTGTACATGTTCAAGGAACGCAAATTCTATGTCCGCTACGTTATATTGGACTCCTTCGTGCAGTTGATGGTTGCTGTGGGCCACAAAGACACCCCATGGGGTCTTCAAAGGATTCAGTATTAATGGACATTGTACACCTACATAATATTGTTTTACTTTTACCTCTAATCATACCGATCGGAAAGTTAAGTATGCTTGCCACTTGCTACCTACATTTGATGACTGTATAGCTATATTTAGATATTCTTTAATCTAAATTTTAGGATGATTGTATAATTGAAAGGGAAGATTTTGGATAAATCATCAAATCTATATAGAATTATTCTAATATATATAGTTTAGAAACAGTCTAATTTATATTGAGATAATGTTTTAGTGTTTGAAAAACAATTTTGAATGGATAATCATAATAAAAAATTGTTAGATAAATAAAAATAATTGTCAAATTAAAGTTTTAATTGTGATAGTGATTAACAATATTTTAAAATTATTTTCTTTTTTTGTATCAAGTTGGGTTTCAGATATAATTTGTATCGTACACCTATTATTAGTAACAATAACTCAAGTTATTTTAAAATGGGTCGTAAACACAACTATTTATAGGCCTCATAGTTAAATACTATTGCATTTATACTTTTACTTCTTGTATTTGGGTTGGCTTTGTCGTAATAGGTTATGCATTGTTGCTTCATCTTATCCTTGTACTTGGTACAAATAATATAGATGCTTTAACATTTGATAAAGGAGATCAAATTTTGAATTTCACTATTGTTTCTACGTAGGGGAGATATGTTGTTACATGCTTTGGAGTTGAATCCTATGCTATCTTATTCTTTTGTGAATACAATATACACTTAAGTTTTACCTTAACTTCAATTTTAATTGTGCACAAATAAGGTGATAATCCACTTATGTATTTAAGTACTTTGTGTTGCTTAGGGGTGTTCTTGTGCAAACATGTAGAGTAGTCATGAAACTTATTTTAGTATTCAACTAATTATTCTTTACATTTTTAAAACCACTAAAAATTCATGTACTCATTCTCATAGTGTTGGAGGGGTAGTATTCTCCTAAAGAATATTGTCAAAAGGAATCTCATGCCTATATTGAACTATAGTCTCTTTGAAACCTTTTTCTCAACCATTCATTTGCCAATAATCTCTTCTTGAACTATTTTAATTAGGCTCATTTTAGTATTCTAATGATATTTTCAAACATTCCCAATACTCTATGTTTAATTTATAAAGAACTAGAGCTAATTATTGATAGTTTGATCATACTTTCATATGTGCGTGATTATTGTTAAAATGTCATGAGATTTTATGATGAATTATGTTAATTATAATGAACAAGAACATTTTTGTGAAAAGAACTAATATGCCATGCAACAAGGAGATAGGAACCCTTAACCAATGGATTGTTTTTGAATTGTAGCAATTGATAACATGCAACCAAAGGATAGCGAGTCTCCAAGAAAAGGAATGCACACTTGTAGCCAAGTAAGCCAAAATATGACGAGGATAGAGCATTTAAGACTTATCACCACTAAAGAAACTTCTATGAACTCTGGTGATCTTTAGATAATGACAACAATTCTTCATTTCATATCTCTACCACTTTTTTATGCATGCTAATGAAGTTGATTTCTTCATCTTAGACTAATAAAATTATATTAGGACTTTATTTTTGAGTTTTTTGAGTCTTCATTATGTGTCCTCATAGCAAAATAACCTTCCTATTTTATATGAATGAGTCAAGATATTTATAAAGTGCGAGTCCAAGTTGTTTGTAGTAGTTAAAATTTATTAGTCTATATATTGTGAATATTTGCATATAGAAAAAATAGTATTTTTTTAGAAAGTGCATCCTTCTAAGGTTTGAATAGTAATTAAAAACAATATTTTATTTGAAAACATCAAGTTAATGATTGGTTGATTAATAGTCTAGTGATTTAAAAGAGTGCACTTACCCCAAGGAAGGGTTCGCTTGAGGAATGCCACAACTCTATTGTTAGAATTAGTAACCATTTATTTCAATATTTTGTATTAAGTTATTGATTAGATACTCAATTAAGTTATAGTTATCATCCATAGCCATTACAAATCAATATCCATTATTGAATTTGTAACTATAATATTTACTTGCAACATCAACTTGTAGCAATAGCTTGTAGTATGATTTCTTCATGTTTCCTTAATATGAATTTATTTTTAGTTTAATACAATTAAATGTAACCTCTTATGATTGATGATAGCTTGATAAGAGATAATTCAATTAATTGAGTAAAAGTTCATGACATAGTTGTAGTGTCGTAAATTATTGACCTTCACAATTTCACACTACATGAAGACCTTATTTGGCTTATGAATTTAATTATATTAATAATTTATTTGGTTCAAGGATAGATTATGAAAATGCATTAAAATCCTTGACTTCTTGAAAAATTTGGACAAAAGGGACTTGGTCTAGGGCAAGGGCACCCTTGAGCTTAAAGGTGACCTATTTCAAATTTGATATTTTGGTGTCGGCCTTTGAAGAATTAAAAGGGATCCTAGGTTGACATATAGTCAAAATATCAATTGGGATGCATATATAAACAAGTTTTACTCTCATTTAAACACTAGAAGAAGGTAATTATGAACAATAAAGCTATTACAATGCACTTATTGTGAAGAATGTATTGAGTCATCCTCTACATGCTAGCTACAAAAATCCATTATGTTTTGTGGACTAACCTCTTACAGATCTATCAAGCAATTAAAACATCCATCAAACAACCTTTGGTGGAAAATTGTGGTCTGGACACCTAATTGACAAGGATTTCATACCATGGTAATATTATCCATTTCGATTTGTCCTTTCAGTCATTTATTGTTCATTTGACCTCTACTTGACTTAGGGTAAGTCCTCTCCGTCATCGTCATTTACTATACGTGGAGGTGGAAACACCAAAACAAGGTTTGACTTAGGCAAGACCCTATACAACACAACCTTTCCCCCTCTTTTTGTGTGTGTAGGTCCAACCCAAAAATTTTGTCAACAAGTTAAAAGAAATTTACAAAGTAGATTGTAACACATCAACAAAGTTTTGTAGATCCTATTAAAAAAGAACCCACTTCCTTGTCCCTGTAATTTAGGCTCAACTTTCAATCATAGGTTCCTCTTTGTCACCATGATTTTAGATATGGATTTGTTCCATTAATTTTGGTTTTCTCTTGTGTGATAAATTACATTTTTAGATCTAGGGTTTATGTCAAATAGGATAATTAAAGCAAACATAAAATTTATCCTCTTTTCAACTCAAAAGAACCCAAACCATAAAAGATTGGCTCTCCCTTATGGAAGCTAGCCAATCATCAAACCCTAGTTGGTTTGTGTTCAAATATAAAGGGAAAATGAAAAGAGTTGATCCTAGTTCATCTACTTGCTGGATCTAGGATCTCTTTTCCCTCTCTACAATAGCTACTCCATATTATTATCTGATAAGGAGAGCATACATTTTCAGTGCTATTTCCATGAATGGTTCCAAGCTATGAGAGTTTCTAGGTTTTTAAAAGTTATTTTTTGGTTCTTTAGGCACAATAAATTTCATTTTTAGTATTTAGGATTATTAGGCATCATAATAAATACCAAATATCTCATTAACATTGCACAAGAAAGATAGAGAGTGGTACATAATTATTGTATAAATAGAAGAGGAGATCCTTTGGGGAGATTTCTTCTAGCCAATAGTTCTTATGAAGATATACTAGTGCTAGTGGTGAAAGAAGAGGAAGTAAAAAATGTGAACATTAATTCTTGAAGCAAAATCTTCAGGAAATAATTCAACAATTTCTTCAACAAAATAGTCTAACAAATCTCCTCATAATATTGCTTCAATCCATAGGTAGGACTCTTTGTCCATGATGAGAGATATATAGAAAGATCTATTTGAAACTGTGACTTTTCAATTTCCCATCTCTACTACAATAGATAATACTACCATGAAAATATCCCTCTGTCAACTCTTCCTAATTTTCATGATCTTACAATAAAAGATCCAAACATTTTCCTATTCGAATTTGATGTCCTTTGTTGAAGCTATGACTATATACCACATATGATCTTTGGTCGAAATTGTTTCTAGCCACTCTCAAGTATTCAACTTTGAGATGCTTCATGGGACTCGGGAGAGATGCAATGAAAAATTGGTGAATTGTGAAAGATAATTCATTATTAAATACAAGGATTACTACAGAGGGGGTATTTGAAGGGAAATTATATCATTTGAACGACCTAGAAGGAGGTAAAAAATTTAGAATATTTTGTAGAAAAGTTTTTTTCTTCTTACATAAGTCCCAACAAAATAACTTGTCTCAAAACTCCCTTAAAATTATATTTTTAAGAGGATTTAATGAGGAATATTTGAATGCTTTTGAGTTAATGGGAGGAAGAGATATATCTCAAGTTTTGTGGGATGACCTTTGTCAGATATGCAAAAATTATTCACTCTCCACAATGAAGAAGACACACAACTTACAGGTAATGAATACTAAAAAAACTATGGGTGTCTCATGAATGGAACTCACAACCTATTAAAAGACATGAAGAAAGACTTAATCAACATATGGAAACTTAATTGCATATCAAAAATAATAAAAAATAAGTAGAAGAAACTTGAGTAGAATATTACCCCATTATCACCATGAGAAAAGAGCTTGCAAATGTAAGGTGGCAAGTATTGAAGACAACTATAATTGACTAGAATTTAAGGCATTGGAGAATGGAGTGGCCAACTATTCTACCTAGCATAATGAAAATCATAGACTCAAAGACAAGGTACTCCTAAGGATCCATTAACTTATAATATTTCGTCAAAAAATTCTTTAACAAATAGTCCTCCATGGTACAATCAACCTTCCCCACTATGGTCCCAATTATATGCCACCTAGATGGGTACCTTCACAAGCCTTCTAAACTATCTAAAAAATTAGTGTTTGATTCAACTATAGATAGGCTATTGCCACAATACTTCATTCCACATGCATGATTACGAACACAACAATCACTTCACCACTTTTGTCAAGCCTCATCAACCAGGCCAGTCAATGGGTTGAATGAACTGTAGTTTAGTTATGACCCTTGGTCTCTTCAAATAACCAGACAATATTAGGGAGAGAAAGGAGCACAAACCAAACTACTTCAAAACAAGGATTGTTGTGGGTTCATTGGTTTGCTTTATATAATCTACCTAGTTCCTATGGGGAGAAATTATTCACTATACAAATGGAAAGATAGATGATTATCTACCCAGTATTGTTTTGTGTTTTGAAATGGAAGAGATCTATAGCTCTATGGAAATTGGGACATGCTAATATAGTCAACTTATTATCCTATTTATATCATTTTCTTAGCTTTGTATACTAAAAAATATAAGATAGAGAGTGACACAATTCTTTGAATTTGGCTACTAAAAAACAATTTATGTGTTGCAAGTATTGCTTCCATTGTTTACATTTTTTACATTGGAATGCATATATTGTTATAATTAGCAAACTATTTTAATGTCTTGCCAAAACTATATTATTAATAATATCAGACTTTTGTAGATATGTTTGCAAAACAAGAACATAAATACGAAATATATTGTAATAGTTTCTCTAACAAAGGATTCTCACGTGGATGACAAGGATTGTAATATATACACAAAATGGATCTACATCAAAAATATTGTAGGAAAACTCAAGAAAATAAAACTGGTAGATGCAAAGCCAAATAAATGTGAAATCATGGACTATAATGATTGTAGGATATACACATGATGGATTTATTGAAATGGTTTTAAAACTTGTGTGCAATGCAATTGGTAAATGCAAAAAAAAATTCAACAACCTTTACCAAAATCCTTGTTGACTATCCTAATATGGGAGATTTGGAACAAGGTATGGACATACATCAAAGCATTTAATATGAAGATGATTCTTCTCAAATGTTGTGGTTGCAGATTCCCTTTTGAAATCTATGCAAAACATGGTAGGATAGACAAAGCATGTGAACTGTTTGACACAATGCTTGAAAGAGTTGTGATCTCATAGATACACTCTCAAATGTTGCATAACTACCCTCATAACAATCTTTCAATTTGTTTTAGTGTTTATTCTATTGTACCTAATTTGAAAATCAATTGTGATACATTAATTTCATCATCAAATTTCTATTTGTGTGTCAAGTTTGTCAAAATCCAAAATAATCAAATTCTAATAAAATCATAAATCATGTTATCAAAACTAGAATGTTGAATTACATGGGTTGTTTATAATTTATTCATCAATTTTAATTTTAAATAATTAATAATAAAATTTATTATTGATTATTATATACAAATTTAATAAAAATATTATTTAAACTAATTTTTAATTGAATCGTAGATTTTTGGCACCACAAGGCTCTCTATCTCTTCTAGGGGTTTGCACCTAAAAGAAGAGACGTAGGCCAAAAATGCTAGCTCGGTTCATTCAAATTATGTTATGTATGATGTTGTTTAGGTTAAATGAAATGGAATAAGTGCAATTAAGTGATTTAAATGACTGATTATGTATGCAAAACCCAAGAATTATGCTATGTTGGAAAACACAATGGGATATGCAAATAATGAAATATGAATGAATAAGTGTAGAACAAAAAGGGATGAGTTGAATCAGTGTGCACTTGGAGGTTTGATGAAGATTCTAGAATGTTCTGATTGTTGTTTGGAATTACAGAAAATCACTAGTGGGACTCATTCGCCCAGGGTGGCGAATTAGTCCTGCTTCTGATGAAAACTGTGGGAAATAGGTTTCTGAGTGTTGGGATCTGGAATCTGACAAAATATGGATTTTCATTCTTAAAGGTGGGACTCATTCGCCACTAGTGGAAAATCAGTCCTCTCCCAAAATTATGAGAAATTAGGAGACAACTTGCAACACTAGATCTGAGGATGTCTGCTTGTCGGGTTGTCGAAGTCAATTTTGCAGAAAATAGACAAAATACTTTCTCCAAGCTTGAAATATGGTTGATTTGACTTGAAGCACCTAGTTGACTTGTTGACCACTCTTGAGTACCTAAATGCTTGTTAAAAATGCATACAAAAGTCTGCAAACACACATGCAAGAGGGAAAAAATGGTTGAGGGTTAGCAAATAGGGGTTTGCCTTGGTCAAACCCCACTTTGGTAATCAAACCCTTAATGAAATAATGAAATGAAAGAGAATGATAAAAAAATAACATGCAAATGCTATCAACTTACCAAACCCTTGTTGATGAAAATCTAATGATGTGTCAATAAATGCTCCAAAATGCTTGATTTGATGTTGTAAGGTGCTTGAATGCTTGAGTGAATGAGTGAATAAGTGAACTTGATGAATAGGGTTTAAAATGGATGTAAAAACACTTATTTATACAATCTTGTGCCTTAGTAACTCGTTAATACCTCATCACAGGCTGACATCAAGTGATTTTCAATAAAAACCCAAAAGGAAATTTGAAATATTTTGTATTTGGAGCCAAGGGGGACTCATTCACCACCCATGGAAAATGGGTCCCACCTAGGACTTGAAAATGGGTGTCAGGAATTAAGTCATATTTAATATTGTTTGTCGAGTTTACATTAAAAAATACACTTAATTAAAGCTTATAAGGGCATAAAGGGGTCAAATAAAGCATAAGAAAGGTGTAAATAGTTAAATTGTCCCTAGAAAAGCATGAAAGCTTGTTGCAAGACTTTACAACACTTCAAAATAAGACTTGATTAGTGATGAAAAGATGATTTTTAGGTAAATTGCAATGAATAGTCTAGAAGAGTGTAGAAATAATTCACAACAATTCACAACACCTTCACAAGATGTCATTATTTGAGTTTTAGTACCTAAATATGCATATTCAAGCCACATTACAACATTAAATCAGAGAAAAATAGACCAAACATCATGAAACAAAACCTAAAAGGACATGAAAATGACAAGGTGCCATTTTTCTACAACACATTTAGCCCCCACTTTAGTGAGAGGATGAACTTGCTTCAAAATCACACTAAAGTAGCCACGCACATCAAGAGGAGGGGGTTCAAATGCACTTACATTAGCAAGATGGAATAAAAAAAATCAAGAGGGATGATCCAACCCCTAGGATGAAGATCCCATGGAAAACTAAACATAAGAACAAAGGAGCATACAAGTGTTGAAATGAAAGAAGAGAATTTGGATGAAGCTTCGATCGTCTATCCAACTAGTTGTGGATTAGCTCTAGGTTGATTATTTGAAAAAGAGAATGCATACTCACTCTAGGGTGACAACTCATGGTGGTCCACCAGGTGAGAAGGCCCAAAAGGTAAGATACATATGCTAGTTGGTATGCACTCACAAACAAAAAGGTGGCTATGGGGAAAGTCGTGCCACTGGATGGGCTTCCTTCTCAACCATATCAAATTTATACCTCCTGATAACTTTAACAAGGCGATACAAGGGAAAATATTGGTTCATGCTTTATGAGACAAGAAAAGCTCCATATGCTTAGAAGCCATGAACAGAGAGGATGGGACCACATGCATGCACGTTTTGTTATGCAAGGTGGCAAAAGTGCAAAATGTAAAATATAAAATGTAAAATGTAAAAGATGTTCAAAGGAGTCTTGTTAAGTTCATGCAAGGTTTGTCACCTAGTAACAAACTAATGCAAAAACAAACAATATTGCCTTCCAACCATCACGACTACATGAAAACCATAAATGAAACAATATAGCCTAAGCTAGAGAACAACAATCAACAATGCCCTTTGGAAAATAACATAATCTATTTCCGAAACACTCTAGAAAGGGTTTTTCAATATGCACCTCTTCTCGCTTGCTTCAAATGCACCTCTTCTCACTTGCTTTCTCTCCGCTCCCTTCTTTCTTCAACGCTTGCAAAAAATGGGAAAAGAATTATCACAACTAACACTTTTGCATTGCTTTTACAACCATCGCCCCATGCAAAAAACACAAAATAACCTCCAACCACCTTCACAGAACTTCCACAATGGATAATCACACTTGCACCTTCATAGAAGCTTTCCCTCCTCACTCACAACTTTGATAAAAGTTAAAGCCATAGAACGACACCCAACAATTCCTTATCAAAAATTAGGCAGACATTCGCTTTGTTTTCCAAGGTTTTAAATGGAAGGTGTTACTTACAACCATCACCACTACAAAGAAACCATACAACAATTAATGCTGATGCCATCCAATGTTTAATTTTGCTAGCCTTCTCTATCGACGTGCCAAACACTTAATTAAAAAATCAAAAAACATCTGCCACCTTTTTTTTGACCGATAGGATGACACCAAAACACTGAAAAAATGGGAAGGCTGACAAAAATTCCAATCAAAGTTCACACAAATAACCTATCAGCTATAAATAATTTTAATGAATGATTCTAATTTTGTGTTGATAAAAATTGATATGTTTATTTAAATAAATTTTCAATATTATAGAATGTAAATGTTTAATTTTTTATTTAATAAACAACTCATACATATATGTTTATGTTATATGTCTTAGGTTTTATGATTTTAAATGATAATTTACAATATTTAATTTTCTTGAAAACATGTAACGAAAGATATTTTAGCTTCCATGGAAAAGCATGCACTTGTGCAAATTTCCAACTGTGTAAGGTGCACATTGATACCAAAGATCTTGGAGTGAATTTAGACCGTTCTGTACAACATTTTGACAAGCCCACGTACTTATGTAGAGGCCATGCAACTGCTAAATAGTAAAATTGCATCCACAGGTATAGTACGGAATGGTCTAGAGTCATTTGTATGTTTAAAAATATCTCACTTTTCTTTTTCAAAGTTGTAATGAGAATAAATAATTACACTTCTTGGCAGTGTGGGTGCCAACCTAGTAATTGGAAGGCTTTTTGATTAGTATGATTTTTCTAGAGTTTTTGAAGTTGAATTGCAGAGTATTTGGATTTAGTTGTGCAAGTATCAATATTTTGGATCACAAAGTGTTGCAAGAAAAATTTATACACTTAAATCCAAAAAGTTTTTAATTTGGTTTTGATTAATGCTTTTAATTTAATTGTTCTAAGATAGAAAAAAATGTTTATACCTTTTTCAAATATTCAAATGTAATTGAGAATATTTTGCATTTCATCTTTAGAGTCATCTCTAGTGCTAGCCATAGAAACAGATATGAAGGAATTAAGTGTGGGAGTCAGGTCAAACAATAGTTAGTATGTACTACCGATGCAACACTCCAATAGTGAACAACCTAAACATTACACAATGCTGGTCTCAACTGTCAAGCCAAAAGAAGGGCGGGGGAGGGAGAAAATATAAATATAAATTTAAACAAGGATATGCATAGAATGCTAACAATAAAGCTTCAACCAAGCAATCAAAATAAAAACATCAAGAGCATAAATATTTGGAAGAAGATAACAAAGAAAATAGAGGATACAAGGTGACAAAGGAAACTAATATGAGCTCTTAAAGTGGTAGCAAAAAATCAAAGGTGCAAAAATGGAAGGTGACCATTAAGCTTCCTCAAAGCTCTGGACATCTTATGATTTGGAAAGTGCTTTGAGAAGAATAGAATAATTATATTTCATTTAAAATATTGTTGGTTGGTCACAAAGAACCTAATTTTACCAAATTTGAGGACACATAAAAATTACAAATAAGCTCAATAAAAAACCCACAAGATTGTTAAAAACTAGTAAAAGCATCTAAAGGTGCTATTAAATGACTAATATGCACATATATAAATAGTCCTATCAGTCAAACACAACATGCCATGAATGTGACAAAAATACTAAATGTGCAATGCTTGGTCAATATGGTTATCTATATACACACCTAATGTGGATTGTTATCTTATGGAATGGTTTCTTCCTCATCTATTTCTCTCTTGAAGACTATTTTCAAATCTTGAAGGGTGGACCATGGGATTTTTACATATCATACCTCTATCTCAAGAAGTGGGAGCCAGATATGGATCTTAATAAAGTTGGCATTGAAAAATTTCTAGTGTGAATTAGACTCCTAGGCTTATTGCTTGAGTATTGGGACATGGATGTGTGGACTGTGATTTATTTCTCTTTAGGAGATCTCATTGGGATTGATGAGGTGGCTAAATCTAGGAAGTGCTTCCCCTTTGCTAGATTTTGTGTTAACATTATTGTTGGAAAAAATCTCCCCTCCTCAATGAGTTTCTCTTCTGAGCTTGGTGATTGGGTGCAACCAATTGAGTATGATGGGTCCCTTGTGATGTGCCTTAATTACCACAAGTTGAGTCATGCTAAACTATTGCATACATGTGGTGTTTCAAGGTTTAGCCATTAGAATTCTAAGGACCTAGAAGTTCCCTTCTCCACTTCAAGATGTGCTGAGGAGATTGGTGGTGTGGATTGTCCATTAGTGGACAAGACTGACTCAAAGAGTGACACCTCTTAGATGATGAAAACTAAAGTTTTGGATTTGACAACAATGAATGATTCTCCTCTTGGTCCTTCACCCTTCAATAAGGAAAATTGATCTCCTATGGTATTTAGTGACCCTCCTACCAAATTATTTAGGCCCAATTCAGATAAAGATTGTGATGCTAGTTCAAAAATTATTTCTCTACTATATTTTGGATTTAAACCACCTTAGAAAGTGGTTATGTGTTTTGTGGCATCTAACTAGCTACTTTGTTCTCCCCCTTTATGGGGTGTGGTGGTTTTAATCATACTTCGACTCTTGGCACTCCCTTTTGTTCTTATTTGTCGTTGGCTGTTTTCTTTGCTTCTTTGTAAAAGTTTTGTTCTCTATGGTTCATAACTCTAGAAAAAAGCATTTAGCTTTATAGAAAATAACACACACACACACATGTAATTTCCATAATCTATAAGAATAGTTTGTAAAATTTATAGATTAGACTATGCAAATATATTAGTTTCATCAACACTTCAAATCACCAAAAAATTGATGGAGAAAATAAATTTACATAACCTAATTCAAATTTTTTAGAACTCAATTCATATTTATTTTTTAATTTTGAAGTCAAAATCTATATAGTTCATTTCCTTCTCCCCAATAAAACATTCGCTAAGAGATTAGACCAATTGTTTTGCATCTTGTTCATATTGCACCTTTTTTTTTTGTTAATTTGAAGTCAAGGTCCACACGGTTCATTTCCTTGTTCATTCATCTCCTTTTCCTTTTTTTTTTTGTGAAGTCAAAGTCCGCACGATGCGTTTCCTTATTCTCAATAATGCATTCGTAATAGTCAAAGACTTAGAAAAATTCAAACCAATTTTTTCGCATCTTGTTCGTCTAGGGGAGAGGACCCAATAGTTGAGCATGTTTCAATAGTTGTGATAATTGTTTATCTAATGCCCAATAGTTGTGATAGTAGTTGTTTATATATATAGTGTCCAATAGTTGTGACATGAATACCCTAACTTAAACAAAATGTATTCATTTGATCTAAAAAGCAACCAATCATGATGCCACATCAGCTTTCAACTACTCATGATCGGAATACACAAGTATTGGTAGCACTTTTTTTGGGCCTTTTTGGACACCTTAACAAAAAGTATGCTGATGTGGCATCATATTTGATGATGTGGCCCTGAAATGAAAGTTATAAGCAGGGAACTTGTCAAGTAAGCTGCTGTAAAAAAATTGAAGTGATTTGAAATTTTCACGTAGAATTTTGAGAAGTGCGAAATTAAAATGCACAACTACTGGGTCCTCTCCCCTAACACCTTTTTTGTTTTGGTTTGAAGCCAGTATCCACATAACGCATTCATAGCACTCGAAGACTTTATGTGGAAAACTTCAGACCAATTATTTCACATCTTATCCGATCCAGTTTACTTGTATTCGCCTCAACCCGATAAGAAATCTCAGTCTGAAAGTTCCAAGCATACGTACATAACATGCACTAGAATGTAATTGCATTGGTGGTCAACATCCAAGAGTTAATGAAATTGAACAAGTCAGCATTGATTTGGCGAACATTATAGATGCTTCACCAACTTCGGTGACTAACACTGGAATTTAAGATATTACAACACAACAGTCTTTGCATTGAAATGGTAGACAATGATGGTCGAAATACTCTTCATCTGACTGTGATCAATGCATCCAAAATATTTTTCAGGGTTGGATATAGTCTCAAAACTATTATATCGTCGGTGATGGACAAGAACTTGGTTGACTGTGCTGACAAGACTGGACACACGGCATTAGACTAGGCCATACAAAAGATAGAGGAAGATCCCCAGCTATTTATCGGGGTGAGTGATCTATAAAAAAAATTAATAGTTTTAGTTTTAAGAAAATTTACTGTTAATAAATTCACTTTTAACAATTTATTGTCGTGACAAATTTATTTCTGGAAAATTTATTGATTCACCAGCAATTCACGATGGTGAATTATTCACGAGATGAATTTTTCATGACCATGAATTATTAATGATGAATTGTTGAAAGTGAATTTACTGACAATGAATTGTTCACTATGAATTTGCTTAAAGCCCTCTAAACGTATGTAACTGTACATTATTATCTGTTACTTAGTCCAAGATGTAAAATTAAAAGTCACATATGTTGCTGCAGATTAGAAATTATCTCCTAAGATGTGGAGCAACTCGCAAGATCACGTCCCAAGATGAAACAACAGAGAATTTTCCATCTATTTTTGGAAACTCAAAGTGGAAAACTGAAATTATATCAATAAATGCAGTGTTAATTGCGACAGTAGCTTTCACAGTTGCTTTTACTCTGCCAGGAGGCCTTCAATCTCAAGACCCAATTCCTGCGCTGATTGATGCATTTATCTTCAAAGTGTTTGTGATATCTGACACTTTGGCATTGTGCTTCTCTATTGCATCAGCCGTTCTCCTCTTCTATGCACTTCTGGGCAACAGAACAGAAGATCCCCTGCTTATGGGATTCAGTTTCAATGCATTGTGGGTAGCGTTGGTATCACTTGCATTCACATTTGGCGCAGCAATTCACTTGGTAGTGGCACCCGAGTGTCTATGGCTGGCAGCACTTGTATGGCTTATGGTGTTCATTCTTCCTGTAGCGATTTGGTTATTTTCTTTCAGTGGAAAACTGTACATGTTCAAGGAACACAAATTCTATGTCCGCTACGTTATATTGGACTCCTTCGTGCAGTTGATGGTTGCTGTGGGCCACAAAGACACCCCATGGGGTCTTCAAAGGATTCAGTATTAATGGACATTGTACACCTACATAATATTGTTTTACTTTTACCTCTAATCATACGGATCGGAAAGTTCAGTATGCTTGCCACTTGCTACCTACATTTGATGACGTATAGCTATATTTAGATATTTTTTAATGTAAATTTTAGGATGATTGTATAATTGAAAGGGAAGATTTTGGATAAATCATCAAATCTATATAGAATTATTCTAATATATATAGTTTAGAAACAGTCTAATTTATATTGAGATATTGTTTTAGTGTTTGAAAAACAATTTTAAATGGATAATCATAATAAAAAATTGCTAGATAAATAAGATCAATTGTCAAATTAAAGTTTTAATTGTGATAGTGATTAACAATATTTTTAAATTATTTTCTTTTTTGTATCAAGTTGGATTTCATATATAATTTGTATCGTACACTTATTATTAGTAACAATAACTCAAGTTATTTTAAAATGGGTCGTAAACACAACTATTTATAGGCCTCTTAGTTAAATACTATTGCATTTATACTTTTACTTCTTGTATTTGGGTTGGCTCTATTGTAATAGGTTATGCATTGTTGCTTCATCTTATCCTTGTACTTGGTACAAATAATATAGATACTTTAACATTTGATAAAGGGGATCAAATTTTGAATTTCACTATTGTTTCTACGTAGGGGAGATATGTTGTTACATGCTTTGGAGTTGAATCCTATGCTATCTTATTCTTTTGTGAATACAATATACACTTAAGTTTTACCTTAACTTCAATTTTAATTGTGAACAAATAAGGTGATAATCCACTTAGGTATTTAAGTACTTTGTGTTGGTTAGGGTTGTTCTTGTGCAAACATGTAGAGTAGTCATGAAACTTATTTTAGTATTCAACTAATTATTCTTTACATTTTTAAAACCACTAAAAAATCATGTACTCATTCTCATAGTGTTGGAGGGGTAGTATTCTCCTAAAGAATATTGTCAAAAGGAATCTCATGCCTATATTGAACTATAGTCTCTTTGAAACCTTTTTATCAACCATTCATTTACCAATAATCTCTTCTTGAACTATTTTAATTAGGCTCATTTTAGTATTCTAATGATATTTTCAAACATTCCCAAGACTCTATGTTTAATTTATAAAGAACTAGAGCTAATTATTAATAGTTTGATAATACTTTCATATGTGTGTGATTATTGTTAAAATGTGATGAGATGTTATGATGAATTATGTTAATTATAATGAATAAGAAATTTTTTGTGAAAAGAACAAATATGCCATGCAACAAGAAGGATATATGAACCCTTAACCAATGGATTTTTTTTGACTTGTAGCCACAAGAATTGATAACATGCAACCAAAGGATAGTGAGTCTCTAAGAAAAGGAATGCACACTTGTAGCCAAGTAAGCCACAATATGATGAGGATGGAGCATTTAAGACTTATCACCACTAAAGAAACTTCTATGAACTCTGGTGATCTTGAGATAATGACAACAATTCTTTGTTGCATATCTCTACCACTTTTTTATGCATGCCAATGAAGTTGATTTCTTCATCTTAGACTAATAAAATTATATTAGGACTTCATTTTTGAGTTTTTTGAGTCTTCATTATGTGTCCTCATAGCAAAATAATTTTCCTATTTTATATGAACGAGTCAAGATATTTATAAAGTGCGAGTCCAAGTTGTTTGTAGTAGTTAAAATTTATTAGTCTATATATTGCGAATATTTGCATATAGAAAAAAATAGTAATTTTTTAGAAAGTGCATCCTTCTAAGGTTTGAATAGTAATTACAAAAAATATTTTATTTGAAAACATTGAGTGAATGATTGGTTGATTAATAGTCTAGTGATTTAAAAGAGTGCAATTACCCCAAGGAAGGGTTCACTTGAGGAATGCCACAACTCTATTGTTAGAATTAGTAACCATTTCTTTCAAGATTTTGTATTAAGTTATTGATTAGATACTCAATTAAGTTATAGTTATCACCCATAGCCATTACAAATCAATATCCATTATCAAATTTGTAACTATAATATTTACTTGCAACATCAACTTGTAGCAATAGCTTGTAGTATGATTTCTTCATGCTTCCTTACGATGAATTTATTTTTAGTTTAATACAATTAAATGTAACCTCTTATGATTGATGATAGCTTGATAAGAGATAATTCAATCAATTGAGTAAAAGTTCATGACATAGTTGTAGTGTCATAAATTATTGACCTTCACAATTTCACACTACATGAAGACCTTATTTGGCCTATGAATTTAATTATATTAATAATTTATTTGGTTCAAGTATAGATTATGAAAATACATTAAAATCCTTGACTTCTCGACAAATTTGGACAAAAGGGACTTGGTCTAGGGTGAGGGCACCCTTGACCTTAAAGGCGACCTATTTCAAATTTGATATTTTGGTGTCGACCTTTGGAGAATTAAAAGGGATCCTAGGTCGACATATAGTTAAAATATCAATTGGGATGCATATATAAACAAGTTTAACTCTCATTTAAACACTAGAAGAAGGTAATTATGAACAATAAAGCTATTACAATGCACTTATTGTGAAGAATGTATTGAGTCATCCTCTACATGCTAGCTACAAAAATCCATTATGTTTTGTGGACTAACCTCTTACAGGTCTATCAAGCAATTAAAACATCCATCAAACAACATTTGGTGGAAAATTGTGGTCTAGACACCTAATTGACAAGGATTTCATACCATGGTAATATTATCCATTTTCATTTGTCCTTTCAGTCATTTATTATTCATTTGACCTCTGCATGACTTAGGGTATGTCCTCTCTGTCATCATCATTTGTTGTACGTGGAGGTGGAAACAACAAAACAAGGTTTGACTTAGGCAAGACCCTATACAACACAACCTTTCTCCCTCTTTTCATGTGTGTAGGTCCAACCCAAAAATTTCGTCAAGAAGCAGCAAGAAACTTACAAAGTAGATTGTAACACATCATCAAAGTTTTTTAGATCCTCGAAAAGAACCCTTTCTGGTCTAAGGAACCCACACTCTTGTCCTTGTAATTTAGGCTCAACTTTCAATCACAGGTTCCTCTTTGTCACCATGTTTTTAGATATGAATTTGTTCCATCAATTTTTGTTTTCTCTTGTGTGATAAATTACATTTTTAGATCTAGGGTTTATGTCAAATAGGATAATTAAAAAAAACATAAAATTTATCCTCTTTTCAACTCAAAAGAACCCAAACCATAAAATATTGGCTCTCCCTTATGGAAGCTAGCCAATCATCAAAACCTAGTTGGTTTGTGTTCAAATATAAAGGGAAAATGAAAAGAGTTGATCCTAGTTCATCTACTTGTTGGATCTAGGATCTCATTACCAACTCTACAATAGCTACTCCATACTATTATCTAATAAGGAGAGCATACATTTTCAGTGCTATTTCCATGAATGGTTCCAAGCTATGAGAGTTTCTAGGTTTTTAAAAGTTATTTTTGGTTCTTTAGGCACAATAAATTTCATTTTTAGTATTTAGGATTATTAGACATCATAATAAATACCAAATCTCTCATTAACATTGCACAAGAAAAATAGAGAGTGGTACATAATTATTGTATAAATAGAAGAGGAGATCCTTTGGGGAGATTTCTTCTAGCCAATAGTTCTTATGAAGATATACTAGTGCTAGTGGCGAAAGAAGAGGAAGTAAAAAAAAGTGAACATTAATTCTTGAAGCACAATCTTTAGGAAATAATTCAACAATTTATTCAACACAATAGTCTAACAAATCTCCTGATAATATTGCTTCAATCCACAGGTAGGACTCTTTGTCCACGATGAGAGATATACAGAAAGATCTATTTGAAACTGTGACTTTTCAATTTCCCATCTCTACTACAATAGATAATACTACCATGAAAATATCCCTCTGTCAACTCTTCCTAATTTTCATGATCTTACAATAAAAGATCCAAACATTTTCCTATTCAAATTTGATGTCCTTTGTTGAAGCTATGACTATATACCACATATGATCTTTGGTCAAAATTGTTTCTAGCCACTCTCAAGTATTCAACTTTGAGATGGTTCATGGGACTCGGGAGAGATGCAATGAAAAATTGGTGAATTGTGAAAGATAATTCATTAATAAATACAAGGATTATTGTAGAGGGAGATATTTGAGGGGAAATTATATCTTTTGAATGACCTAGAAGGAGGTAAAACCTTTAGAATATTATGTAGAAAGGTTTTTTGTTTCTTACATAAGTCTCAACAAAATAACTTGTCTCAAAAATCCCTTAAAATTATATTTTTAAGAGGACTCAATGAGGACTATTTGAATGCTTTGGAGTTAATGGGTGGAAGAGATATATCTCAAGTTTTGTGGGATGACCTTTGTCAGATATGCAAAAAATATTCACTCTCCACAATGAAGAAGACACACAACTTACAGGTAATGAACACTAAAAAACTATGGGTGTCTCGTGAATGGAACTCAACAACCTATTAAAAGACATGAAGAAAGACTTAATCAATCATATGGAAACTTAATTGCATATCAAAAATAATAAAAAAGAAGTAGAAGAAACTTTAGTAGAATAGTACCCCATTATCGCCATGAGAAAAGAGCTTGCAAATGTAAGAAGGTGGAAAGTATTGAAGACAAATATAATTCACTAGAATTTAAGGAATTGGAGGATGGAGTGGCCAACTATTCTACCTAGCATAATGAAAATCATAGAGTCAAAGACAAGGTACTCCTAAGGATCCATTAACTTATAATATTTCATCAAAAAATTCTTTAACAAATAGTCCTCCATGGTACAATCAACCTTCCCCACTATGGTCCAATTATATGCCACCTAGATGGGTACCTTCACAAGCCTTCTAAACTATCTAAAAACTTAGTGTTTGATTCAACTATAGATAGGATATTGCCACAATACTTCATTCCACATGCATGATTCCAAACAAAACAATCACTTCATAACTTTTGTCAAGCCTCATCAATCGGGCCAGTTAATGGGTTGAATGAACTATAGTTTAGTTATGACCCGTGGTCTCTTCAAATAACTAGACAAGATTAGGCAGAGAAAGGAGCACAAACCAAAATACTTCAAAACAAAGATTGTTGTGGGTTCATTGGTTTGCTTTATATAATCTACCTAGTTCCTATGGGGATAAATTATTCACTATACAAATGGAAAGATAGATGATTATCTACCCAATATTGTTTTATGTGTTTTGAAATGGAAGAGATCTATAGCTCTATGGAAATTGGCACATGCTAATAGTCAACTTATTATCCTATTTATATCATTTTCTTAGCTTTGTATACTAAAAAATATAAGATAGAGGGTAACATAATTCTTTGAATTGGCTACTACAAAATAATTTATGTGTTGCAAGTATTGCTTCCATTCTTTACATTTTTCATATTGGAATGCATATATTTTTATAATTAGCAAACTATTTTAATGTATTGCAAAAACTATATTATTAATAATATCAAACTTTTGTAGACATGTTTGTAAAATAAGAACATAAATACGAAATACATTGTAATAGTTTCTCTAACAAAGGATTCTCATGTGGACTACAAGGATTGTAATATATACACAAAATGGATCTACATCAAAAATATTGTAGGGAAACTCAAGAAAATAAAACTAGTAGATGCAAAGCCAAATAAATGTGAAATCATGGACTATAATGATTGTAGGATATATGCATGATGGATTTATTGAAATGGTTTTAAAACTTGTGATCAATGTAATTGGTAAATGCAAAAAAATATTCAACAACCTTTACCAAAATCCTTGTCGACTATCCTAATATGGGAGATTTCGAACAAGGTATTGACATACATTAAAGCATTTAATATGAAGATGATTCTTCTCAAATGTTCTGGTTGCAGATTCACTTTTGAAATCTATGGAAAACATGTTAGGATAGACAAAGCATGTGAACTATTTGACACAATGCCTCAAAGAGTTGTGATCTCACAGATACACTCTCAAATGTTGCATAACTACCCTCATAACAATCTTTCAATTTGTTTTAGTGTTTATTCTGTTATACCTAATTTGAAACTCAATTGCAATACATTAATTTCATCATAAAATTTCCATTTGTGTGTGTCAAGTTTGTCAAAATCCAAAATAATCAATTCTAATAAAATCATTTAAATCATGTTATCAAAACTAGAATGTTGAACTACATGGGTTGTTTATAATTTATTCATTAGTTTTAATTTTAAATAATTAATAATAAAAATTATTATTGATTATTATATAAAAATTTAATAAAAATATTATTTAAACTAATTTTTAATTGAATTGTAGATTTTTGGCACCACAAGGCTCTCTAACTCTTCTAGGGTTTTGCACCTAAAAGGAGAGAGGTAGGCAAAAAATGCTAGCTCAGTTCATTCAAATTATGTTATGTATGATGTTGTTTAGGTTAAATGAAATGGACTAAGTGCAATTAAGTAATTTGAATGACTGATTATGTATGCAAAACCCAAGAATTATGCTATGTTGGAAAACACAATGGGATATGCAAATAACGAAATATGAATGAATAAGTGCAGAACAAAAAGGGATGAGTTGAATCAGTGTGCACCTGGAGGTCTAATCAAGATTCTAGAATGTTTTGAATGATGTCTGGAATTACAGAAAATCACAAGTGGGATTCATTCGCCTAGGGTGGTGAATTAGTCCTGCTTTTGATGAAAACTGTGGGAAACAGGTTTTTGAGTGTTGGGATCCAAAATCTGACAAAATATGGATTTTTAGTCTTAAGGTGGGACTCATTCGCCACTAGTGGAAAATAAATCCTCTCCCAAAATTATGAGAAATCAAGAGACAACTTGCAACACCAGATCTGAGGATGTCTGCTTGTCGTGTTGCCGAAGTCAATTTTGCAGAAAATGGACATAATACCTTCTCCAAGCTTGAAATATGGTTGATTTGACTTGAAGCACCTAGTTGACTTGTTGACCACTCTTCAATACCTAACTGCTTGTTAAATATGCACACAAAAGTCTGCAAACACACATGCAAGAGGGGAAAAATGGTTGAGGGTTAGCAAATAGGGGTTTTCCTTGGTCAAACCCCACTTTGGTAATCAAACCCTTAATGAAATAATGAAATGAAAGAGAATGATACAAATAACATGCAAATTCTATAAACTTACCAAACCCTTGTTGATGAAAATATAAAGATGTGTCAATGAATGCTCCAAAATGCTTGATTTATGCTTGATTTGATGTTGTAAGGTGCTTGAATGCTTGAGTGAATGAGTGAATAAGTGAACTTGATGAATGGGGGTTAAAATGGATGTAAAAACACTTATTTATAGAATCTTGTGCCTTAGTAACCCATTAATACCTCATCACAAGTTGACATCAAGTGATTTTCAATAAAAACCCGAAAGGAAATTTGAAATATTTTGAATTTGGAGCCAAGGGGGACTCATTCACCACCCATGGTAAATGGATTCCACCTAGGACTTGAAAATGGGTGTTAGGAATTAAGTCATATTTAATATTGTTTGTCAAGTTTACATTCAAAAATACACTTAATTAAAGCTTATAAGGGCATAAAGGGGTCAAATAAAGCATAAGAAAGGTGTAAATAGTTAAATTGTGCCTAGAAAATCATGAAAGCTTGTTACAAGACTTTACAACAATTCAAAATAAGACTTGATTAGTGATGAAAAGGTGATTTTTAGGTAAATTATAATTAATAGAGTCTAGAAGAGTGTAGAAATAATTCACAACACTTCACAACACCTTCACAAGACATCATTATTTGAGTTTTAGTACCTAAATATGCATGTTAAAGCCACATTACAACATTAAATCAGAGAAAAATAGACCAAACATTATGAAACAAAACCTAAAAGGCCATGAAAATGACAAGGGGCCATTTTTCTATAGCACATTTAGCACCCACTTTAGTGAGAGGATGAACTTGCTTCAAACTCACACTAAAGTAGCCATGCACGTCAAGAGGAGAGGGTTCAAATGCACTTACGTTAGCAAGATGGAATAAAAATAATCAAGAGGGATGATCAAGCCCCTAGGATGAATATCCCATGGAAAACTAAACATAATAACAAAGGGACATACAAAGTGTTGAAAAGAAAGAAGAGAATTTGGATGAAGCTTCGATCGTCTGTCCAACTAGTTGTGTATTAGATCTAGGTTGATTGTTTGAAAAAGAGAATGCATACTCACTCTGGGGTGACATAACTCATGGTGGTCCATCAGGTGAGAAGGCACAAAAGGTAAGATACATATGCTAGTTGGTATGCACTCACAAACACAAAAGGTGGCTATGGGGAAAGTTGTGTTGCTGGATGGGCTTCCCGCTCAACCATATCAAAGTTATACCTCCTGATGACTTTAACAAGGCACCACAAGGGAAAATGTTGGTTCATGTTTCATGAGACAAGAAAAGCTCCATATGCTTAGAACCCATAAACAAAGAGGATGGTACCACAGGCATGCAAGTTTTGCTATGCAAGGTGGCAAAAGTGCAAAATGTAAAATGTAAAAGATGTTCAAAGGAGTCTTGTTAAGTTCATGCAAGGTATGTCACTTAGGGAACATTGTGTCTAATGTCTCCAAGAGGGGACCAATTAGAGAATAAAATATTCACAACTTAGGGGATGAAGTGCATCACATCAGACCACTAGGAGGAATGCAATATGCTAAGATAGATCACACTTATGAAGGACATCATACCCAATGTCATCCAAAAAGTGACAAACACATCATATGAATGAAAAGGCTACACTAGGAACCAAGAATGCAAATGAATTATGGTAATGTATGTCCCCCACTTTAAAGGAATTGCTACACATAATTTTGTGAGAAATTTCTTTAAAGTAGCGAAGGAAAGAAAATGCAAAAAGTAAAAACAAGACATGAGAGCCAACTTGGAAAGCCCTATGCCAAGTCATATGTTTCTAACTAAGGTTGCTTCATGTACATGAAAAAGAAAACAAAAGCAAAGGAGGTTGCCCCCCAGAAAGGAACACACGAAACACATAAGGGATCTATGGATTTGGGGTTAGTATGTTCGTTGCTGCAATGTTTTTGTGAAAGGGCTCAAAACTGTCATCATTCCCCAAAGCACATAGAACTGGAAGAATGACACAAAGAGAGCATGAAAAACAAAAGAAAAAGAAAGTCCGTTTTGGGTCAACATGGAAGAGATATTGCAGTCTCGACACTTTGCATCATCCCCAAAAGGAAAACACAAACAAAAGAAAATGAAAAGGTGAAAGAAAATGAAAAAGCTTTTGGGTCAACATGAAAGAGACATTTTGTCTCAATGCCTTATCATCCTCAAAAGGAAAACACAAGTGAAAAGAAAATGAAAAGGCAAAAGAAAATGAAAAAGCTTTTGGGTCAACATGAAAGAGACATTTCAGTCTCAATGCCTTGCATCATCCCCAAAAGGAAAACAAAAAATAAAACAAAACAAAACAAAAGAAAAGGACTATTTGGGTCAAGATGGAAGAGACATAGGGCGTCTCAACACTTTGTGTCATCCCCAAAAGGAAAACACAAAACAAAATCAAAAAAGACAATACATGACATATAGAAGAATGGAGGTACGCACATTACAACGAAACACAATATGCACATAAAAGAAAAAGGAAAAGGAGCAAGTAATGCAAATGTAAGTCAACCATTAACTAAGTTATTGGTTTCTCAATATTAAATGGTTAAGCAGAAAAGGAATAACATAGTTAAGAGACAAAGGAAAATGCATTACAAAGACAAGGATAAGAACTTCTTGCCCCTAACAAAGGGTAAAGGCAATAATGAGCTGAGGTTGGTGATGGGAAAGGATCATGCAATAGTGAGAATAGGGAATTCTATAACTATGACATGATAAAGAGATTTAGTTTTTATGGGATAAGAGGAAAGAAATTGGTATCAATGAAGTGATACTTATCTAGTATGTCCTTCAATGTTTGACATTCTTCGGTTTGCTGTCCAAGAATATGATGATATTTGCAAAATGGTATGTTAGAATCTTTAGGATTTATGACCAACCTATTCATAGGTGGTAAAAGTATGAGACCTTTGTTTAAAAGTAGTTGAAGTCTCCTTTCACATTCAGGTGGAGGATGTGTAGGAAACTTGAGCTTCTTCAATTTGTAAGGTTGCTTTCAATTTCTAGTTTCTCCTTTTTCATGAATAGAAAGAGGAAGACAACTCATGGGGATCCTAGCATCCTTGTCATTAGAAGGGGGTAATGGTTTTTTACGTGGAAGGAGAATGTTCAAGTCAGGAGGATAATCAAAGATCACTATACCATCATCTCAAAATTTTCAATATTGAAAAGGAGGTCTATCAGGATGAGGAGGACTGTGATATCCTAGTTCTATTGTGTTTTCTTTGGTTGGTTTTTGTTCAAGAAGCTGGTGTATATCATATTCATGTGTTGTGTCATAGCCATGTTTACTTAGGATAGTAAAGCCTTTACTGTATGTTTCTTCAAGGTTTATGGGAGTGTTTGTGACTTTGTGATCGTAAGATGGTTGTGAGTGTGCTTGTTTAGATCTTGTGATTTCATGGATGGATATAAGGCGACATTGGATTCTAAGTTATCAAGACATGCATTGTAGAACTTGTTCATGCTATCATCATCTTTTCCAATGATGTCTACTTCACGAGGAGGACAATCATGAGGAGTTGGAGGAGCATGTTGAAGTTCAAGGTCATGAGGGTAACAACCAAAGGCACAATTGGACATGTCTACCAAGGATTCTAATGAATTCCAAAACTTAAGAAAATGCCATGATGCATGTAAACTAAGATACAATAAATGATTGAAAACAAAGATTCTGGAAATTAAAACAGAAAGCAACTACGAAAAACTATAATGCAAGATGTAGACACCTAAAAATGACCTAGGCCTGCAAGCTTCATTTTTACCACTTTCGTCCTAGCATAATTAAGACATTTAATTATGTCCTTGGTCCACATTCGACTATTGATTAAATAATTTATAATTATTTAATTATTCTTCATGATTATTAAATAAATAAATTTTATTTATTTATTAAATACGTCATTAATTGTCTAAGTCTTCCCTTAATTAAATAAATTTCTTAATTTATTTAATTTCCCTTTCGGCATTTAATTCTTCCCGATTATTAAATAAATGAATTATATTTATTTAATACATCACTGATTGTCTTAATTAAATAAATTGATTAATTTATTTAATTAGTTAGTCTTATCTCCTAAATTAAATAATTAAATTTAATTATTTAATTGCCAATTAATATTCTTCTCATTTTAAATAAATTAAATAATTTAAAATGTCATTTCAATCTTAACCGTCAGTCCTTTTTGATAAATAATCTGAAAAAGATTATTTATTATCTCATAAAATCCATAATTTGAGTTATCTTAATTCAAATTAGCAATTAATCTTCCAAAAATCAAGTAATCGGGCAAATTCTTGATTTTTCAAATCTGATCTTTAGTCCAAATCTTATCTTTTTGATTTTTTGAATCTCGCAAATCGGGCAATCTTATCTTCTTGATTTTTTGAAAATCTTTATTTCTTTAATTAATTTCCTCATTTATTCTCCACCGTCGATCCGATTATCTGAGATTTTATTCTGACTGTTCGATTAAAGAATTTGCCCTAACCCTAATTAGGGATTCTTAGGTTTAATCTAGACCTCTCATTTTAGGGTCTCATCATCAATTAATCTCACCCGTCCATTTGAAATGGCATTTTCTGTAAAATGCCATCTTCTTCTCACTTTTTGATTACACACAAACACGTTGACATTTTATATTTACATAGACATATTATAGGCATTTACTCACTTGCATTCTTAGGCTTTTCATTACTTAGTATTTATATTGGATCAAGTTTAGACATTGGCATAGGCATAGGCATTTAGATTTTAAGCATAAATCCTTCAAAGCTTGGTGTAGGACTTAGTCATTTGCAGATTTGCTCACACGATGAATCTGAGGGCAACATTATCCAGCAAGCAAGAAGGTATTACGAAAGGTAATCATGGAAGTCTCGGCGATCAGGTATAATCATTTGGTATTTTACTTCCTTTGTGTTTCGTAAGATCTTTGGGTTTCATTGTCTTTATTGTTGGTTGCTAACACTCCTAATCAAAACCTAAAAGAAATCCCTTGATTACATTGGTGAACCTGACTCTGTTTTTCTAGTTTTCCATACATTTTTTGTGTTTTTTTTGCTGTTTTGCAGGTACAGGTATGGAACGACGCAACTATTTTTTAAAAATATCATGATGCATTTGATGCGTCACGATGCACCCGCTGACAGAAAAGCCGCAATCACCCTGATAAGCCGCAACTGACATCTTGAACGACACATATGATCAGTCATGCTGCATTTGAAGTCCAGGACGATGCATCTGCTCTGTCGTGCCGCATCTGACTGGTAAAATTTTTTCATTCATTTTTGTCATTCGGATATTCGGATCTTAGGGTTTTCTGATTTCTATTTCTTTCCTGATTTTTATGGTCTTCTATTTTTCTGGTTTTTATTCCTGCATGTTAGCTAGATTAGATTTTTGTGTTACTAATCTTCATTTGTAGCATGTGGCAATCACTATTCGACTGTCGAAGATCATTACATAAAAAACTACTAATCTTTTATTTGCAGATTCGAATGTCGAAGACGGAATAAACAAACATTGTGCTTGTTTTTCTTTCATAGATTAGCAAACATTTGATTTTGGTGCATATAAAAAGAACACTCATGACTTCTTTGATTGATTGTGTTTGCAGAATGGTAGGTGAGTATGCTCTCACTTGGTGAAAACCTCGTGATCAGAAAACCAGACCCATTCTTATTTGTTATTACCCTGGCTTGGTATATCAGAGTATCCTCTCCCCTCGCGCTTTTGGGCGATCTTGGGTGTAAGAGAAATGGTTACCAACTCTAGAAATTGGGCCTGCTTGGGGATTTCATCACCCCAATGTGACTCAAACCAGCAACGGAGCTAAAGCCAAGCTACCCCTGACCGGTATATAAATGTAAACCTTAAGGGAAAACCTAAGGTTGCGAGTGCGGATGTGTCATACGGACGGAGTTGTACTCCCTTAAACCCTGTTGAGGTTAACCTCTTTAGGCTAGAGTGCCACCTTAATGGTGATTAATCTTTTTCCCCATTTATGGCCACTTGAACGGGGGTCCCTAACTAAAAAATCTTGTATAGAAAGCCAAAATCCTTTTATTTGCTAGCGCATCACCGGTCAGTGTGAAGGCATCTACACTTTCGTAGTTTGTAGTAGAGGTGATCAGCTCGCCATGGGAGTTTCATGGGGGTTGGAAGCTTGGTTGGCTTGAGAAGAGAGTGCATTGTAAGGGGGAGCCCATGCAGCCAAGCTTCTGAATTCACACACTACAGATATGCGGTTGAGGAAACCCGCGTGGAATCTAGCGAATATTGTCATGGCCTAACCTAGGATCGTGCTTATCTGATGTGTGTTTGGTTACTTTTAAAACGCTGTGTTTGTTAAGTGTTTTCTAGTTTTACCATAGTTCAAAATAAAATATTCACCAAACAAATCAAAATTTCCATCAAAACAACAGGAAAATCATTTTGAAACAAACTATATCGCATCTATCGAACTACAACTGATTTTCTGCAATGCAACTGCTCTGTTAAACCACATCTTACAGTTATAACGACACATCTATAGGTGTTGCGATGCATCTGAAAATTTAAACACTGCATATGCCAAATCAAGTCGCATTTGATAGTCCAAAAGCCGCAATCAAAAAATGAACCGCATTTGCTAAACTGTGACGCATTTGCAGCTTCAAATGACACATTTGCCTGTCAAAATTTTAAACTTCACATTCAACACCTGAGGTCTTCAAATTGTCAACCATTTGTCAACCATTGTTTCCAAGGAGATTCTGTCAGAAACCAAACTTGAAATTGCTCAAAGTCTTGACCATAGTTTGCATTCATCACCATAGGTTTCATACTTCATTCTTTTTCATTGCATACATTTGGCATTAGATTATCCCTAGGTTCACATTTTGCATACTTAGGATTAGGAAAATCTTAAGCACACTTTGCAAAGTCATTATTTTTGAAATTAGGCTCTCTTGGACCAAGTTATCAAACCCCCTTTTAGTCATTGTCCTCTTTTGTGAGATTTTTTTTTTCCAACTCAAAAGTCTAGTTAGGAAAACTCACTAGTCATTTAGACCTTTTCAACTTGTCATTTTCAACAAAGTCCTCTGGTAGTCAAAATAAAAAACAAAGTTCAAGCTTAGAAGTGCTTAGATAACCTTGTCTTACATTGCATACACATTGCATATCCTATTCACAAAAATCCAAAAACATTAGTCATTCTAGGCGTCATTTTGAACTCAGACTTCACGTAGTGTCATACTTGCATTTAGTTGTCATTCCCATTTGAGCAATCTCATTTATGGTCAAAACTAGACTTCAAAAACAAAAGAGACAAATGGAAAACTTTCGACAAGATCCTACGTTTAATGTCAACAATCCTCCACATGACCCAAACTAGACCTTTTACGATCCATTTTCCAATTTAGACAATCAACCTCCAATGACAATGCAATCCTCATCAAATAGTCCATTCGAACAATTCTTGCAAAAAGATGAAAATGGCCAACTACTTCAAGAAAACATAGAGGCATTGACACAAGACCCAGAGGCCTGTCAGCTTGATGAAGCAATGGTCCATCAGGACAAAGACAGATTCTTAGCTATGCTCTTGAGTGAAGGAGCTAAGTTACCACAAGGATTTGACATTAACATGCTAAATTTGACACATCCTGACCCTAATGCCAACAATGCACATAACATGTCACATAGTGGTCAACTTCCAAATACTACAAGCAATACTTCCTTTGGGACCACAACGACAGTGCATACCACTCCCAATGTCCCAAACACCTCCAACATCCCCAACACCACAAATCTCACGATAGTCAATACCACGACAGTAAATGCCACGGGGGCATCATCAAGTCACAACAATCCCCCCTTGACAACTCCATTTACTACCATGAGAACAACTTCGACATATCCGCTCAGTGGTATTTCACAAAATCCTTCAGGAGGAGCCACAAGACGTGTATTTATCCAAGGACAACAAAAAAATGTTAGCATGACAACACAGTCAAATGTCATTGCCTCCCAAGGTACAAACACAAACGTTCCCCTTGTACAAAATCAACAATTCGCACAAGGTGGCCAAGTAACACAACCCATGACATCATTAACACACCATAACATTCATGGTCACAACATCCCCCAAATAATGACACACATGGCTAGGGGACACATCCCAACCTACTCATCTAGCATTCATACTTATCAACATCCTCCCAATCATAACTTCCAATATCAACATACACCCAATCATAACTTCCAATACCAACATGTCAATCCGCAGACATCATACATACCACAACAATCCATACCACCACAATACACCAATATTCATGCACAACAAATAGGAACACATGGTGTACTAGGCAATCCAACGTACGAAAACATAAATGACCCTGATATGGACGCCCTCAAAACAAGAATGAGGGATATGGAGAAAACTATCCAAAACATGTACATTTCAGGAAAGAAATCAGAAATATCATATGACCTGAATGTATACCCATTTGACACGAGCTTATACATGCCTCCATTTTCGCCAGGATACGTGTCACCCAACTTCACAAAATATAGAGGCAAGACAAATCCCATTGAGCATGTTCGCGAATTTGCAACCAATTGTATGGACATCGCCTACGAACAAACATACTTGATGAGACTTTTTTCTAAAAGTCTGGCAGGTCAAGCCCTTGAATGATTTTCAACTCAAAAGGATATCCAGACATGGGATGAGCTTAAACAAAAATTCATAAGAAATTATGCATACAACATCGACATGGATACCTCTATCACTAGCTTGTGCAATCTCATGCAAGAGGATGCTGGTGAGACATTTATTCCATTCTTTAAAAAATGGAGAAGCCTCGCTAGTTGATGTCACATTGATATCCCCGAAAGGGAAAAAGTTGACATGTTTGTTCAAACACTTCTGGGGCCCCTAAAATTTGCATTGCAAATACATTGTTGCACAAACTTCACAGAATTAGTTGAAAAAGGGGTCCAGATTGAGAAAGCCCTTATCGCAAAGGGAGAACTGAGATATGGTTCCAAAATAGAAACGTCAACCCACTCGCCAACAAAACAAATATTGGGTTAAAAATAAGCACGTCACAAATGACGGTATTGTTGACGCCAAGACTGCAAACATTGTAGGTCCTGTATTGGCCCTAAAAGGGGTTCAACAACAAAACAGACCAACAACGACATTGACACCTCCTCCCAATACTTCTTCAAACAACCAAAGTGGTCAAAACAATTAGAGACAATATCGTCAGATGAGACAATTTCCTAGGGGTCACACGTACACCCATTTGGGTGAACCCATTGAAGAAGTCCTTAAGAAATGCCTCCAGCATGGGGTCATCATACTTCTAGAAATAAAATTGTATGACCCAGGACAATTCAAACTAGCATGGTGGAATGATAATGCACTTTGTGAATACCATCGAGCAAAAGGGCATACAACCTCTAACTGTTGACAATTGAAAAACATAATACAAGATCTTATCAAAAGTCACACCATCGAAGTAGGTGGATCACAATTCGCCTCCAATTCAGATCATACTATCCACAAGAATCCACTGTAGGACAATGGTTCTCATAATGCTTCCACTTCAGGTGCACAAAATCAAGCTAACTTTGCCCGAGTCAAGTACGACTATTTTGGTGGACCTATTATAAACAATGTCTGAACTAAAAATGAATACATCAATACCATTATGGTTAGAAAAGCACCCCAATGTAACGCTACTACTCGAAGTGGCAAGGTCACTATAGCTAGTCCACCTCCTGCTAGACAAGCCAAAATCACTATACCAGGCCCATCTGCTCAACAATCACAACCTGCTCCATCTGCTAAATAGCCAAAACCTGTCCCAACCACATAGCAGTGGAAACCCAAAAGTCAGTTCAACCTCATCGACCAACTAGGAAAAACTCCCGTGCAAATATCTATCCTTGAGCTACTTCGTATCTCTCTCGCGCACAAAGAGATCCTAGATAAAACTCTCCTAGAGTCGTCGGTCCCCAAGGACATCGATGTCAATCAATTTGAAACTATGGTGGGATATCTCACTACGCCGCACCACGTCACCTTCTCGGATCAAGATTACTCATCACATAAAACCAACCACAATGATGCATTACACATAGAAACTTTTATCCACAAGCATAAAGTTAGACGAGTTTTAGTAGATGGCAGAGCAGGGTTGAACATATGCTCCCTCAAACTGGTTAAGGCTTTAGGATTCTCTGATGCATGTGTGGACCCAACAAAAAGTATAGTGATCAAAGCATACGATGACGAGGAACACTCTTCACATGGCGTTATCTCTCTCCTAATCAGAGTGGGATCGGTCATCGTGGACACGACTTGCCAGGTCCTAGATTTGGAACTACCGTATAACATATTGCTAGGCCATCCATGGATTCACGCCTTAAAAGCTGTCTCGTCCACATACCACCAATGCCTCAAGTTTCCATTTGATGGCATAGAAGTAACCATATATGGAGACCCCGACCCTTTCCAATATTGTACAAACTTAAGGGGTATCTCTGAAAACCAAGTACCTATTAACCGAGAAGCACCTGGCTCCTCGTCATCCAAGTACATTGACCCATCCACACTCACGTCATATTCCACATCCGCTCCATCCACGTCTTCCGCCATACCACCACCTTCCACCATCCCTAAGATTGAATCCACTGTCAAAATCTAGGACCTTGGCTATGGAGAATTCAAACTAAATACAACATACAACATAACAACAATACCCACGGCTCCAAAAATATATGGTTGGCCATGTTTCAGAATGGAACCTCAAGAAACTTTCAAAGTTCGACCAAATACAGTTTTTATCAAGTGGGGAGAAATGAGTGATGAAGACCTTGCTGACATCACATGATGGATCTATAAGGATAATGTTGTATTACCTCCATTACCAGTTCAAAGATATGGCAAAGGTTACAACATCATGAAGGCTAAAGGCTACGATGGTACTAGTGGCCTTGGAAAAATAAAACTGGTCGAAGGGAACCCATAGAACCTTTTCAAATCCTGAAGTATCTTGGATTAGGGTTTGGATCACTTGACAATGACGATCGACGTACCTCTAGATTTTCAAATGAGCGAGTACATGCTTCTGACAGTGTTGAGACTACTAGGGAAACCCTCACCGAAACAGACTCCCATGAGTGGGAATTTGGCTTAGAATGATCCCTAAGTGACTGTTGTCTTGATTTGTTTGTTGAATCAGGGGAACTGACCTCTAAACAATGATTTTGGCAAAAATTCAAAATTGAACAAGCACCAAATAGTCAAAATCTCACTTCACTTCCCATGACAGACAACCATCATCTGAACCCCCTCAGTCCAATCAATTTGAAGTGTCAGACGACATTGATAACCAGGGCTCTAAAACCTTCACTCCTTATTACGACAACGAATATGACACTAGTGAAGGAGAATATTGGATAGAGTCCGATGTAGAGTTGGATAATGATAACCTCATCTACAACATCACTAAATCCATCTGCATGCTATCCGCATCCTCACCCCAATTCACTAGCCTTGACGATGGCATTTCTTTAGTTTACCCTAAACTAGTTGATTGGGACCAACAAGGACCGCCAGTGCTAGATACATTTCAGAATGATGAGGCAATTGTTGAATTTATGGGACTGAGAGAAGGCATACCCAGTGGCGACCAAAAATCAGGATTTTCTATTGATTTAGAATGCACGACATACTTTGGCAAGACTGTTTAGTCCTCTAGTCACAAAAGTAAAAGTAAGAATAAAACAAACAGTGAAACGTCTCTAGGTGAAAACTGAAAGGCACCTCTTGACGATAAAATAGTAAAAATAAAGGACGTATCTACGGGTGAAAACCTCTCTAAGGTGCCCAAAGATGGAGGACTGTACTTTCTCCCTGTGCAACAGGAGAAATCGGCCATGCTTATTGAGGACACAATAGAGGATAACATTTCAACTGCAGAGGATCCCAAGATGGTCCTCTTTGCTACATCATTGGCTAATGAAGAGAAACCAAAATTTCATAAATTCTTTGCAGAACGGAAAATCAACTTCGCATGGTCCTATGCTGACATGCCAGGATTGGACCCCAAACTGGTTCTTCATCATCTGCCACTATTACCCAATGCTAAACCAATCAAGCAGAAGTTGCGCAAAATGCACCCTCAAGTTGCTCTATTAGTCAAGGCTGAGTTAAAGAAATTACTAGATGCTGGATTCATAAGGTCTATAGATTATGCTGAATGGATTTCCAACCTAGTGCTGGTGACAAAGCCAAATGGGCTGATTTGTGTATGTACAGACTTTTGGGATCTAAATAAAGCATGTCCAAAGGATGACTTTCCTTTGCCCAACATTAACATCATAGTAGACCTAACTGTAGGACATGAGATGCTATCCCTCATGGATGGTTTCTCTGGCTATAATCAAATCTCCATTGCTCCTGAAGATCAGCACAAAACAACATTTACCTGCCCATGGGGTACATACTGTTGGAACGTCATGCCCTTTGGTCTCAAAAATGTAGGTGCCACATATCAAAGGGCTATGACCACGATCTTCCATGACACGATGCACAAAATAATGGAGGATTATGTAGACGACCTCTTGGAAAAATCAGCAATAAGGAAAGATCATTTGAAGGTACTTGACATAATTTTCAAGAGACTTGAAGAGTACAAAGTCTGGCTAAACCCTAAGAAGTGTGTTTTTGAGGTCACATTAGGTAAACTATTGGGATACATAGTTTCCTGAAGAGGCATAGAGGTCGATCCGACAAAGGTAAAAGTAATCATAGACATGCCTTCGCCCAGAGGAATCGGTGAACTCAGAACTCTGCAAGGCAGAGTACAATCTATCTAGCGTTTCATAGCCCAATTGGCAGATAAGTGTCATCCGTTTCAGTATCTGTTGTGCAAGGGTATCCCCTTTGTATGGACGGATAAATGTCAAGAGGCCTTCCAGAAAATAAAAGATTACCTTCTATCAACACCAGTCCTCATGCTGCCCATTCATGGAAAGCCGTTGATTCTATACATCTCGACTACTAGTTCAGCACTGGGGGCATTGCTGGCCCAAAATGATCATGAAGGAAAAGAAAGAGCAATCTATTACATTAGCCGCACACTGATAGGCTATGAGTTGAACTACACATACATTGAACATGCATGCCTCGTTGTTGTTTTTGCGTCCCAAAAACTAAGACACTATATGCTCAGTCACTAGACACAGCTCATCGCCAAGATTGATCCACTGAAATATCTCTTAAGTCGGGCGGCATTAACAGGCCGGCTGGCAAAATGGGTCATGATACTAAGTGAGTATGACATACAATATGTCGAGCATAAGGCAATAAAAGGGCAGGTAATAGTAGATCAGCTGGCAGATGCACCAATCCAAGTCACTCATCCACTAGTAACTAATTTTTCTGATGAATCCATTTTTCATGCGGAACCAACAACACCATGGAAGCTATATTTTGATGGGTCTCATACTGGTCATGGCTCAGGTGCTAGAATCTTGTTTATCACACCACAGGGGGATTCAATTCTTAAGTCATTCATGATTGCATTCCCTTGTACAAATAACATTGCCGAATATGAAGCACTAGTCACAGGTCTCAATTTGGCAATCAAATGGAAAATTCAGACGTTGCTTGTATTCGGGGATTCCTAGCTCGTGATCAACCAAGTGAATGATGACTATGAAACAAAGGATGAGAAGTTGCTTCCCTACAAGAGGATGGTGGACAGTTTCCTGACATACTTCCAATTGATTTCTTTTGAACAAATCCCCAAGGCACAGAATAAGGCAGCTGATGCAATGGCTACTATTAATTCTCTCTTGGACATCCCTAAAAATGTGTCACAATTTGAGTTCTTAGTGGAACAGCTTTTGATACCAGCATATGATATCCTAGAGTCGAAAATGGTTTGCGAACTTGTTGGTCCCAACTCTCCCTGGTATTAGGACATTTACGACTACCTAAAGTCTCAAACCCTTCCACTGAACTTATCCAATAACCAAAGGAAGTCCTTCATTAGGAAATCTGCAAGGTATGCCATTGTCAGTGACACCCTTTACCGCTGTAGTTTCGATGATACCCTCCTTAGATGTCTTAACACCGACGAAGCATGTACAACCTTTCGAGAAGTGCATGATGGTATATGCGGATCTCACTCGAGTGGTCCTACTCTGGCTAAGAAAGTAATGAGACTCGGGTATTATTGGTCGCCAATGGAAAAAAGATGCAATTGAGTATGTCAGGACTTGTCGCAGATGTCAAATTCACAGTGATTTGGTCCATGCTCCAACATAAGAACTTCGGCCAATCACTTCTCCTTGGCCCTTTGCTCAATGGGGACTCGATCTCATGGGTAAGATTCATCCAACCTCATCCAACAGACACAAATTCATTATTACCGCCACTGAGTATTTCACAAAGTGGATTGAAGCCATCCCATTGACATATATTACTGGCAAACAAATATCGAAGTTCATCCTTAACTACATCATTTGTCGATATGGCCTTTCGCAATCCATCATCACTGACAACGGACGTCCGTTTAAAAACTAAGACGTATGTGAGTTATGTGAGAGATTCCATATCCAACACCACTTTTCATCTCCATACTACCCACAAGGAAATGACCAAGCTGAGGCGTCCAATAAAACCATTGTCAAAATTCTCAAAAAGACTGTTAATGATGCTGGCCGTGACTGGCACATACAACTCAACCCTGCTTTGTGGGCTTACTGAACTAGCATTCGTACGCCTACAGTGGCCACCCCATTTTCCCCAGTCTTTGGCGTTGAGGCCATCTTACCCATTGAGGTCAAAATTCCTTCACTACGAGTCTCCCTGAAGGGTCTAACTAATGAAGAGGAGTACCGACAATCATGCTTGCATGAGTTGGAAATGCTGGAAGAAAGATGGAAAAATTCATTGAACCATCTTCAAGCATATCAGAACCGTCTTTGTCGTAGCTACAATAAAAAGGTTATGGTCAGAAAGTTTGACATTGGTGACCTAGTTCTCATGCAGAACCCCAAGAACCAAGCAGACAGAGAAAAGCCAGGAAAATTTGAACCAAATTAGCTGGGTCCATACATTATCATATCTTCTTTTGGTTCTAGAGCTTATCAACTAGCAACTCCAGATGGAGAAAAATTGACAGAGCCCATCAACAGCTTGCATCTCTGAAGGTTCTACGCATAACATTAGAGGATGGAGCTACAAACCATAAAATAAAAAAAAAAATGATTTTTTTTTTTAAATCGTCACCCTGATGAAAACTTGGCAAACAGGTGTCTTGGTGACACCGAAAAAAATAAAAATAAAAAAGTCAAGAAAATAGTAAAGAGAAAAATGATTCGTTCAATAGTGAAAACCTGGCAAACAGGCGCTTTGGACAAGTACCATGGTGAAAACCTGGCAAACAGGCACCATGCGTAATCAATCATTGCTCTGCCATCTACTATCACTTTGTCTAACTTGGCCTAGGATGAAAGGTATTTTTGCCATTATTCTGCAAATCGCCACCACATCCTACCCTACCTGTCATAGTGGATAAATGATTGACATCAAGTCCTGATGACTGTCCATCTAGTAAGTCAGCAGCATCCCATCTATATTCCCTACAAATGGCTAAGTCTTGGACCTGACTGGGGACAAAACGTTTATCATGAAACTACAGTGGATGTTGCACATGATCTTGGCAATTGGAAAAAAAGTCCTGAAAAAAGACCAAAACATTGACAAAAAGTCCTGAAAAAAGATAAAAACATTGGCAAAAAAGTCCTAAAAAAAGACAAAAACATCACAAAATGTCCTGAACAAAGACCAAAACATCACAAAAAGTCCTTAAAAAAGAGACAAAAACATTGGCAAAAAGTCTTGAAAAAAGACGAAAACATTACAAAATGTCTTGAAAAAAGACCTAAAAATCATAAAACATCAGACTGCTCGAAAAGTGCAAATACATTGTCATCTCTTGTCAAAGTCAGTCATATCAATCAGTCTTTGTGATTGTCGAACTATGTTGTCTCTGCACACTTGCTACGTAGGCAAGACTCACATTTTAAGTCCCCAAGACATTAGGTTAGTCCTTTTAGGTTTGTCAAAATAAAATCATGATGAAATATTTGCTCATCAAGACAAGGTCATTGGTCGTGTCGAACTACAAGGTCTCTGAGTGTATGAAATAGGCAAGGCCATCTATTGATGAGCCCCCGAGGCCACACTAGGTCAGTCCATTAGGGTTCATGGCACTACACTGGCACACACATCAAAAGTCTTCAATCATCTTCCACATGGGAGAACTCCTAAAACAAAATAAAACAATCATTTATTCAGCATGGCAATCTCATCAGCACATCACTCATATCATCAAGGCAATATCGACATATGGTCAAACACAAGTCAAACTCGGTCAAAGCAAGTCAAATCATCATAAACCAGTCAAACTGTCAAACTTTAGGTTAATCTTCAGATGAGTCCTTCTAAACGATAACCTCTGTCATTTACGCCTTAGGATGTGTCCTTCCTAGGCGTTGTCATCGTCATTCGACATTTTGAATGATCCTCTTGACATCTAAAGATCACTCTTCATGACATCAATATTCTTTAGATGTGTCCTTTTGAAGAACCAACTCTGTCATTTATGCCTCAGGATGTGTCCTTCCTAGGCATGATCATTATTTCGAGGGACCCCTTATGACCATTAGGAATCAAATCCTCTTGTCATCGACATTATTCAGGATGTGTCCTTCCTGAATTTACCAATTCTTGACATTTTCCAAGGTCATCAAAACTTTAAACATTTTGACATCTCGACATTATCAAACATGACATCTTGGCATCAAAACAATGGATATCTAGACGCACTTGGCAAACATTTGACAATTGTCTTTTAGTTTTTATCATGATATTAGTTTTCAACGAGATCCCACTAAGCAGGATTTAGAGAAGTAGTGACGTATCATGTCAATTGACATGCATGACTACTAGTTTCTCAACGAGGTCTTGATTTTGGGATTTAGAAAAGCAACGACATATCATGGTAGGGATTTTATTTTTGTATTTTGGAAATCATGTCACCAGTTTCTCAAGGATGTCTTGGAAACAGGATTTAGAGAAGCAACGACATTTCATAATTTGTCCTTGTCTTTTTCTACTTGTGGTTGATTAGGACAAAAAGACTGGGGCAATCACACTCTTAGTATGAGTCATGATCATCCTTGTCTGTGACTGTCTATCTTACGTAATGGTATGACCTTGCACACCTTGATCTATGTCATATCATGGTGTTTCTTGGCCATTACAATAATCTGCCCAATGATGATTAAGAGCAATAAGTACTAATGTCCTATGGAAAAGCTTTGAAGGATTTGGTCTAGGAATTAACATGCATTTTCGTAGGTCTTGTCATCTTCTCCTCTTTGGTCTGGTCATCTTCTCTCATCAGCTTCATGATCTTCTCTCGTCCACCTCATGATGATATCCTGTGACATCCAAAAACATAAGTGCATACATGATAATATAAACATTGCATTAGGTCCATACATATATTATCCATGGCATTAAATCATATACATAATCGTAAACATTGAATTAACATAATCATAAACACTACATATTTTACTAAATGCATCATGCACATCATTAAAATAGTCATATAAATAAGCATTGCATAATCATGGCATCAAAAATCACAAATAGGCATCACAGGACATACATGGCATCATAAATTAAGCATCATACATCATACATATCATAATACATAAAGCAAAGAACATCACATAATACATGTAGGTCGCATCAAAACTACATCATCATATAGTATCATCTCAAAAATATACAATGTCACAGGATAAAGTCATGGGATATCCCAAAAATGGAGCTCGCAGGCTCAATAATATACATAGTGTGTCAGAATAACAAAATTCCCCTAGGGTAGTCTCTCATCATCCCCTCGAGGCGGCGAATGTGGCGGCTGAAGCTCTGTCACTGGCACTAAAAATTAGGAGGACCTGTCAGAACCTCTGCCTGTGCCATTGAGGGAGCTACAAAGGACAGTGTCATCTCAACTGTAAAGGACATTTGTGATGTCACTACTGCCTGACTCTAAGCAGTAGATGGATCACCAACTGCTGGGTGTACCTGTGCTGATCTCTATACTGAACTAGTCGACCCATGGTTGTGACTCAGAGTGTTCCTGTAGGAATGATGTGACCTATGCCCTGAAGTGTACCCTATCGAGGTAGACCCTCTGACACTAGTATGGCTCCTGGTACCACTGCCACTACTTGACCTGTGTCCACCGATGGCTCTACCCTGTATGCCCTGGTTAGTAGATGTATGCCCGAGTGTAGTGGACATAGGTCAGTAGATGGATCACCAACTTCTGGCTGTACCTGTGTTGATCTCTGTATTGAACTAGTCGACCCATGGCTGTGACTCAGAGTGTGCTTGCGGGAATGATGTGATCGGTGCCCTGAAGTGTGCCCTATCGAGGTAGACCCTCTGACACTAGTATGCCCTGTCCACTGCTTGTCCTCGACTGTGACCAGGACAATGTAGGATCCCATCGCTCTGGTGGCACTGCCTGCTCATATAGGGTCCTGTACTGCCCTAGTCTGGTGCTTATACTGGCAAGCTCATGAGCCATGTCTCCCATAGGCCCTATGCATAATGTTGCAAACTTTGTACACTACTGGGCTGCATCCTGCTGGCAGATCACCGCATGATCTCGCTCTACCGGGGCTACCTCCAACGCTGACTGTAAAGATCAAACCTGTGCCAGGCTGGCATCCAATCAGAGGGTTCATACCACTCCTCCGGGATTCGGCCAGGGTATCTTGGGGTAGTCCCGAAATGGGAGGGTATCTCCTCTCTCTACTCATTTTTCCATCGGGTAGTCTCTTAGCCCTGGCCCGGCGGCATCGCCCTCCTCATCAATAATGGGCCTCGCTCTTGTCCCCGCCACATCCACCTCCTCCTCCCGCCTGTCCACGCCCACCTCCTCTCCTATCATCCTCACCTCCACATCCTCCTGTCCTCTAACCTCCGCCTCCTCCTACCTCTCCTCCTCATGCCTCTCCTCCTGCCTCTCCTCCTCATGCCTCTCCTCTACCTCCTCCTCATGCCTCTCCTCTCCCTCTCCTTCCTGTCTGGGCTCCTCCTCCCTCTCCCCCTCCTCACCGACCTTGGGGATAGCATCTAAGGCTACCCTCGCTATGTGCTGTCGCACCCTCCGGCCCTGCGCCTGACTGTCTTGCCTCCGCCTCTGGCCATCTCCGCCATCATCTCCCCCTACCTCCGCCTCCGCCATCATCTCCCCCCTGCCTCCATCCCTGCCTTCGTCTCTACCCTACCTCCATGTCTGCCCCTGCCTCCATCCCTACCTCCATCCCTCCCCCGGCCTCTGCCCCTGTCACTGCCTCTCCCTCCCCGTCTGGCCCGTGGCACCCGTGGAATAACTGATCGTCTGTCTACTGGCGCTGGCCCATTAGGATCTGTCAGTGGCACTGGTCTACGTGCTTCCCACCATAAATCATAAGTCAGCGTCATCCCAGGATTAGCTACTCCACCTCTCCATCCCCATGCTTGGGCTACTAGCCCGTCAATCTGTTGTGTTGCAAATGCCATTGGGATGGCTGGCCCCCACACATACTCTTTGGAAGACCTGGCATACTCTATTGTCCTCGTAGGTACATCCTGCTGCTCCCCAAACTGCCTAAGGACACGATGTGGGAGGTACATCTCAATGATCAATGACGTCTGCACTATCCTGCCAATCAGATATCTATACTGTCTGTAGAAGCTGAGGTGCTCATCCTCATCGTCCCATGCCTCACAATCTCTATACGACCTCCAGATGAATGTCACCATGGTATCAATCCTATGCTGCCACCAACCAGTCTCACCCACCTGTGTTTGCTGTAGTGCACTGACGTAGTAATAGGCATAGGGCATCCCCTCAGCCAACTGTGGTCTTTCAATGGGTGGACGAAATATGGCGATGTGCTCCCAGGCCCAGATCATCATCACAGTCGTCCTGCAGGAGATGCTCTCTCCTCTCCTATATGCAACATCGTGCAATTGATGATAGAGTGTCCCAAGTAAGCAAGGACCCCAAGCATAAATTGTCCTCTCCTGTCTCATGCCAACCAAGACGCCTCCCCAACCAATTGGAAATCCATGTCCCCGGTGGTCTAGAATCAGAATACCAGTAATTAGAGTCACCAGGAAGGCATCGAAGCGCCCATAGTGATCCTCCATGAACTCCCATCAGATCTCATAGCCCTGAATCCCCAGTCCTGCACCCTGATCTCGATAGTAGGCATGAAAGGTCTGCTTTCCATGCCGCGGATCGTAGACGATCCGCTCCCCATGAATCGACACTCACAAAATATGGTAGACATCCTCTAAGGTGATGGTGGCCTCACCTGTCAGTAGGTGGAAGGAACAAGTCTCAGAATGCCATCACTTGCACAGTGCAGTCAATAATCCCCTATTCGCCCGAATGGCGGGCATGAACGCAGCATAGAATAAACCCAGTCGCATCAGTCGCCGCCACTCTCATGGGCCCAACTGATCAGCGAACCGAAAGGTGGTTGGTGTGCTCTCTCTTGTATAAATAGGGGCAAGCTGCCCCTGCAAAAAGACGAACAATGCATCAGTACTTTTCGGACAACTGTCAGCATTATGAAAGCATCTAAGGTCACGCAAACATCAAAACAAGTACTATTCAAGATACACGCAATTGTGTCACAACAAGGCAATTGCATGATAAAAATTCAACTGTGTCGTTCCAAACATCAGATGCATCACATTTTGTCAATTGCGTCGCATTATGACATTTGCACCACGAAATTTTGCAATTGCGTCGGAACATGGCGTACGCCACACAACTTGGCAGTTGCGTCACTCAAAAAAGTGACTGCGTCACAAAATGGCGATTGCGGCATTCCAACAGTCAAATGCGACTCGATAAGTCACATGCGTCACATGAATTGTCAAATGCAATGCAAACCATCAGTCCACTCTTTTTTATTGTCGCACTTGCGTCACGACGCATCAAATGCGTCGAACGAGAGAACGATTGTGGCTTATGCGAACGTGTATGCGTTGCGGTGCAGACGTTGACTATCCTAGAAAGCTAAAAATGGCATGCAAAATGATAAAATGACACAGTAAGTTAAGGGTACATACCGCTGGCTCTAAGCCCTTTGGCTGCCTGAAGGTCCTCATGATCTCCCCGCGGTGCTCTGACACTGGAATCACCATCCTTGCTGCTGCGCCTTTCGCTCTGAACTCTCAAATTTTGCAAGGTAAATAGTAAAAGTGAATTGACTTTTACCCCTTTGTCAACTTATTTATAAGGTCAAAATGACATTTTTCTCAGATGGGTTACTACTAGAGGCTCATTTGACCAACTTTGACTTCCTCGTTAGTTGCTTTAAACATGTCAGAATCTGAAACCGACTGCGCTGTTGTTTTTCTGGTCATTAAATTGATTTATTAGGACCCTTTGCAAATTTTTTTGTCGTCGACCCAAAATTTGAAAATTTCCTGAGGGGGCAATGATACTCCGTACCTTCGCTAGGGCATATTCTTGGCTTATCTTTCTTTGTCACAACGTGACAAGTGACATTACTACAAAGAGGGGAAAAATGTAGACACCTAAAAATGACCTAGGCCTGCAAGCTTCATTTTTACCACTTTTGTCCTAGCATAATTAAGACATTTAATTATGTCCTTGGTCCACATTCGACTATTGATTAAATAATTTATAATTATTTAATTAATTCATGTCATTTATTCTTCATGATTATTAAATAAATAAATTTTATTTCTTTATTAAATACGTCATTAACTGTCTAAGTCTTCCCTTAATTAAATAAATTTCTTAATTTATTTAATTTCCCTTTCGGCATTTAATTCTTCCCGATATTAAATAAATGAATTATATTTATTTAATGTCATTGATTGTCTTAATTAAATAAATTGATTAATTTATTTAATTAGTTAGTCTTATCTCCTAAATTAAATAATTAAATTTAATTATTTAATTGCCAATTAATATTCTTCTCATTTTAAATAAATTAAATTATTTAAAATGTCATTTCAATCTTAATCGTCAGTCCTTTTTGATAAATAATCTGAAAAAGATTATTTATTATCTCATAAAATCCATAATTTGAATTATCTTAATTCAAATTAGCAATTAATCTTCCAAAAATCAAGTAATCGGGCAGATTCTTGATTTTTGAAATATGATCTTTAGTCCAAATCTTATCTTTTTGGATTTTCGAATCTTGCAAATCGGGCAATCTTATCTTCTTGATTTTTTGAAAATATTTATTTCTTTAATTAATTTCCTTATTTATTCTCCACCGTCGATCCAATTATCTGAGATTTTATTCTGATCGTTTGATTAAAGAATTTTCCCTAACCCTAATTAGGGATTCTCAGGTTTAATCTAGACCTCTCATTTTAGGGTCTCATCATCAATTAATCTCACTCATCCATTTGAAATGGCATTTTCTATAAAATGCCATCTTCTTCTCACTTTTCGATTACACACAGACACACAGACATTTTATATTTACATAGACATATTATAGGCATTTACTCACTTGCATTCTTAGGCTTTTCATTACTTAGTATTTATATTGGATCAAGTTTAGACATTGGCATAGGCATAGGCATTTAGATTTTAAGCATAAATCCTTCAAAGCTTGGTGTAGGACTTAGTCATTGGTAGATTTGCTCACACAACGAATATGAGGGCAACATTATCCAGCAAGCAAGAAGGTATTACGAAAGGGAATCATGGAAGTCTTGGCGATTAGGTATAATCGTTTGGTATTTTACTTCCTTTGTGTTTCGTAAGATCTTTGGGTTTCATTGTCTTTATTGTTGGTTGCTAACACTCCTAACCAAAACCTAAAAGAAATCCCTTGATTACACAAGAAAATGCCAGAAAGATGCCAGAAATACCGTTTAAAAAGTGCAGGTGGACCGATTTGCCTAGTGTGGCCAATGAGTCCCAATATGATATTTTTTTGTGTTTTTAAAAAAATTTAATGTGATTCTATTTCTTTTTAGATGGAAATTAAGAATGCAGAATGCAAATTTTCAATTTTTTCAATGCTATGCAATGCAAAAATGAAAGCTAAATGAATCTTTCACTAATGCAATTTGAAAACCCCTAGGATGCAAAAACAAAAGAATACCCTAATTGAATGTTGATGCAAGTGTAATCTAGGATGCAAGATGCAAATGAAATTAGAAATGTAAAGTGTTCAAAATGTGGGTTCACCAAAATGAACCATAGATTTTTTGCACCATAATGCTCTCTAACTCTTCTAGAGTTTTGCACCTAAAAGGAGAGAGGTAGGCCAAAAATGCTAGCTAGGTTTATTCAAATTATGTTATGTATGATGTTGTTTAGGTTAAATGAAATGGACTAAGTGCAATTAAGTGATTTAAATGAATGATTATGTATGCAAAACCTAAGAATTATGCTATGTTGGAAAACACAATGGGATATGAAAATAATGAAATATGAATGAATAAGTGTAGAATAGAAAGAGATGAGTTTAATCATTGTGCACCTAAAGATCTGATGAAGATTCTAGAATTTTCTAAATGTTGTTTTGAATTATAAAAATCACCAGTGGGAATCATTCACCCAGGGTGGGGAATTAGTCCTACTTTTGATGGAAACTATCAGAAACAGGTTTCTAAGTGTCGGGATTCAGAATCTGAAAAAATCTATATTTTTAGTCTTAAGGTGGGACTCATTCACCACTGGTAGTGAATTAGTCCTCTCCCAAAATTCTAAGAAATCAAGAGACAACTCTACAACACCGGATCCGAGGATGTTTGCTTGTCGGGTTGCTCAAGTCAATTCTGCAGAAAACAAACATAATACCTTCTCCAAGCTTGAAATATGGTTGATTTGACTTGAAGCACCTAGTTGACTTTTTTACCACTCTTCAACACCTAAATGCTTGTTAAATATTCATACAAAAGTCTGCAAACACACATGCAAGAGGGGAAAAATGGTTGAGGGTCAACAAATAGGGGTTTACCTTGGTCAAACCCCACTTTGGTAATCAAACCCTTAATGAAATAATGAAATGAAAGAGAACGATAAAAAAATAACATATAAATGCTACCAACTTACCAAACCCTTGTTGATGAAAATATGAAGATGTGTCAGTGAATGCTCCAAAATGCTTGATTTGATGTTGTAAGGTGCTTGAATGCTTGATTGAATGTGTGAATAAGTAAACTTGATCAATGGGGGTTAAAATGGATGTAAAAATAGTTATTTATACGATATCATACCTTAGTAACCTGTTAATACCTCATCATAGACCGACATCAAGTGATTTTGAATAAAAACTCAAAAGGAAATTTGAAATAATTTGAATTTGGAGCCAAGGGGGACTCATTCGCTACCCATGGCGAATGGGTCCCACCTAGGACCTTAAAATGGGTGTCGAGAATTAAGTCATATTTAATATTGTTTGCCAAATTTACATTCAAAAATACACTTAATTAAAGCTTATAAGGGCATAAAGGGGTCAAATAAAGCATAAGAAAGGTCTAAATAGTGAAATTGTGCCTAGAAAAGTGTGAACGCTTGTTACAAGACTTTACAACACTTCAAAATAAGACTTGATTAGTGATGAAAAGGTGATTTTTAGGTAAATTGTAATGAATAGAGTCTAGAAGAGTGTAGAAATACTTCACAACACTTCACAACACCTTCACAAGACATCATTATTTGAGTTTTAGTACCTAAATATGAATGTTCAAGCCACACTATAGCATTAAATCAGAGCAAAATTGACCAAACATCGTGAAACAAGACCTAAAAGGCCATGAAAATGATAAGGGGCCATTTTTCTATGACACATTAATTTATTATTTATTATTAATTTTTTAATTATTATTGATTGTTGATTACTTTAGTATTATTATCTAAAAAAATATTTTTTAAATTAATTTTTACTAAATATCAATTATGAATAATTTATTATTAATAGATTTTTTTAAAAAATTTAAAAATTGAAAAGTTTTATTTATTTATTAAGCTGAAGGCATGTCCTTATTTAAGAGTGTCGAGCAAACTTTGTTCACCGACGGTTGAAAATCCCTAACAACCCTCGGTTGACAATTAAACGAATCTTAGCCATTCATCATTTTTCACCATTTTTTAGGCTGTTTTTGGACACTTTTGGTTTTTGCTCCTACAAACTCGTCCTAGTTGGTATGGATCCTTCATTCCTCCAATTTGGCGAGATGTAGCCTGAAAATATGGTTTTGGTGAGGGTTTTAGAACATGTTTATTACAATGAAAATTATGGCCAAGATCCTAATAATGAGGACATTTAGGTTTTAATATTTTGTATTAAATAAGAATATAATGATTATTAATTAGTAATATATTATATATTAATAATAATAAAATATTTTTTAATGATATTAAATTTACATCATTTATTACTTATGCTAATATATACTTAACTACGTAGGATAAAGGATGCCATAATGTTAAAACCTAAACATGCTCATTATTAGGATCTTGGCTGTAATTTTCATTTTAAAAATATGTATATTTTTGATTGGTAATAATGTTTATTTTATTATTAATAATAAAAGATTACAAAGCAAGTCTCATAACAACTTCATTTTAAACTCCCTTCTCAACACCACTATGATCCTCTAAAAAAGAACCTAGCCCTACCTCCTAACCAAACTGCATTCATATCCATGGGTTACCACCACTCAAGGGATCAGAAAGATCCTATAACCAACACTATAGAAATAAACATTCAAAAAACAACATTGGCCACTAACACAAAAAGGCCATAATCATTAAAGTTTCAGAGTTTCTATTTTCCAAGGCCCATTACAAAAATACACCGCCAACCATCACAACCATAGGGTACTACCACCACCATTTTCCAGGCCGAAACCCCAAAAACAATCCTTCTTTGTGTTCAAAAAAATCTCTCACCTCTCGTCTCGAATGCTGGTGCTCACTCATGAATTCTCTTCCTGAAGTTCAAGTGCTTCATCCTTAGCACCCATTCTTATCGAAAGACCTTCCTCTCTCTGGAAAAAAATTGCATTTAGAACTCCTACTACCCTTAGTCATTAAGGATGATCTTCTGAGAGGGAGATATTTTGAAAATCCTCCATCCGTTCCTCCCCTTCGGCTGCAAACATCAACACCCATTTGGATAGCACATTTGCCTCCTCATTACCTTGCCTCTAAGTATGTGTCACCTTAAAGCCTTCAAAGGAGGTTAACATATCCTATATGGCATATATGTATTTCTACAGATGCCATGCTTGTGTTGTGCGTGCCATGATGGCATTCACAATAATAAGGGAGTCACCTTCCAAATGAAAATTTCTAACTCCCATCTTCCTCTAAAGTTTAACAGCTTGAAGCGTTGCCATTGCTTCCACCACATTATTAGTCCCTTCCTAGATTCTTTTTGCTTCCAACATCAAAATGCCACAATTACTATCCCTAGCCACACACCTGATGGCCCTGGGTTGCCTTTTGAAGCCCCGTCAAAATTTATCTTGGTCCATACATCCTTTGGCTATATCCATTTTACTGCTTCATTAGCTTCAGGAGCCAAACTCACTCAACATAACCCCTTAATAGGTCATAGCTTGATCCCTAGCCACTGCACTTGAAAGTACTTATCCTGAGCCATGTATGGTACCTCAGGCTTAAAGTATCTGGATGCTACAATTCGAACAATTTCTTCAATAGAGTGGTTTATTCTGAAACAAATTCTATCCAACCGTTCCATCTTTTCCTCGAATAACCTCATATTCCTCTCCTTCCAAATCTCCCATACTACTACAAAATGACAAACATTCCAAATTCATGAAAGTGTGGATCTACTAGACCATTGTGACCAACAAATAAAATGTTGCTTCAAAGATTTTGGTAGAGGGACCTTCCAACCTAACTTACTTTGAACCATATTCCAACAATGGGAAGTAAAATCGCATTGGAGCAAGAGGTGATCCATTGATTGCTTGCCTCGTTCACGCATGATACAACGTGAAGGCCCTACAAGCCCCAACCTTTTCTTGTGCTCTCTTGTGAGTATTTGGCCCTGAAAGGAAAGCCAGGCAAGGGTTCCCACCTTTGGAAGACATTCCTTGCTCTAGAATAAATGAGATGGCCATACTTCTTCCTGCCCTCTAGAATCAAGAAATTGAGACCCAAGTTTAAAAGAATAGCTTCCATTAGAAGCTCCACACCAAACCACCTGTCCTCATCCCTATTTAGAAGTACCCTCCTACTAGAAAAATATCTTGCATTAAAGAGTGTTGATCTACCATTAGCCCAAATTGGCTAATATCCTTCCAAACCAACTCTTCACCATTAGCACCTTGCTTTCACTCCAAATATTTCCCAACTCTACTACCCCAATGCTGCGTAAAAAGTAACCTCAAATTTAGTACTTGATGATTTTCAGCCAATGCTGGAAAAACTTCGTATGAATCCTCCCAGAAATTTTCCATCTACCCATTTCTAATCTGCCATGTAATATGCTCTACAATAACTTGTCTACAGGACACTATGAAGTTCCAAATTGCCGAACCTCTGGGGGGGTTTTGAATCATGAAGATTCTATGATTATCTTCAAAGTCAAGATATTTTGACTTCAATATCCTAACCCATGATTTGGATTTGAATACATACTCCAAACCAATTTCGCACCCATGACTTCATCCATAACCTACCAATTTCATAGGCCTACTCCTCCACCTTAGGCCCGCAAATCTTTTCCTATGCCAATAATACAATCTTATCCTATTCATGTGCCCTATTCCAAAATAAATTCCTCATTTTCTACCTAATAGTACTAATAACCTTTTATGGAATCTGTAGATACATCATTGGAAAAATTGGGATGGAAGAAATCACTGATTTCAACATTAAAATTTTCCCTACTGAAGTTAGCCATTGGCTCTTTCACCCATCCATCCTTTGCAAGCAACAATCAACCAAATTTTTCCAAAGAGAAACTTTTCAAGGACCACTAAACAAAGGAGTTCCTAGATATTTAATCGGTAGCAATCTAGGTCTCATCTCCAATATTCTGTTGATTTCTCTTTGCTTCCTTATCAGAGTATTAAAGAAAAAAACTTCTGACTTCCTCCAATTCACGCATTGTCCTGGGAGCCTGGTGTAACGATCAATGGTTAGCTTCATAATGCGAGTCTCACTAAGAGTAGCTTCTCCCAATAGAAAAGTATCATCTGCAAACTGAAGATGGGATATTGGTTCAACCTCCCTAGCAACCTTAATCCCTTTCCACCTTCTATCCAACCTGTATTTTACAATCAATCGTCCTAAGGCTTCAACCATTATAATAAAAATAAAAGGGGTTAATGGATCTCCTTTCCTTATACCTTTCGAGGACTCAAAAAAACCTTGAGGTCTTCCATTATCAAGCACTAAAAATCTTGGAGTATTAATACAACTCCCCACCCAATCAACCCAAGAAGCATTAAAACCAAACTTTCTCAACACTTGCAACAAAAACTCTTGGTTCACCTCATCATAATCCTTCTGAATGTCCAATTTTACCATCATTATTTCAGTCTTTTCATTCCTTACTAAATGAATAGCCACATGTGTTATAATAATGCCTTCAACAATTGATCTTTGCAGACAAAAACCACTTTGTTCTTTTGAAATGAATGACTTTAAGACCAACTTTAGCCTATTTGCGATTACCTTTGAAATAAATTTTTACACTATATTGCAAAGGGAGATTGGATAGAAGTCATTGAAAGAGATAATCTCATATTTTTATGGAATAAGAGCAATCAAAGTATTGTTAAATTTCTCAGCACAAACCCATATCTCCGCGACTCTTCCAAAATCTCCCATAACTCAAAAGCAAAAATGTCCCATAACTATTGATAAAAACATGTCAGAAACCCATCTGGTCCAGGGGCCTTATCCCTGCCTAACCCAAAGAGAGCCTTTTTTACCTCCAACATAGTTACCAACTCCAAAACAAAATTGTTTCATTCTTCGAATACACAACTAGGAATAACATGCCACAACTCTTGATCCACCTCCTGCACCTGATCTGTGACAGTGTTACATTTAATAAAATGAACTGCCTCATTATTAATATCCTCTATATTCCTTAGAATATTACCCTGATGGTCAATAATAGAGAAAATATTATTGCTCATCCTCCTTGCTTTAACTGAATTGTGGAAAATTTTTGTGTTGCGGTCCCCTTCTCTTAGCCATGTTTCTCGAGACTTTTGACACCAAAAGATCTCCTCCCTTCACAATACTTTAACAAATTCCTAATTTAAAGCCTTTTCTTGTACAAAGTCCTGATCAAATATCCCTCCCTCAATGATCTTAAAACAAATATTTCTTAGTCTCTTCTAGCTTTAGCTTTTCAGCAAAGATGTTTTTGAATGATTTTTGATTCCATCTTTTCAGACATTCTTTTAGAAACTGTAGCTTTTTGAAAAATATATAGGCCTTGTTTCCATTTCTCACCAAAGTAGAATTCCACTAGCCACTTACCAAGTCCTTAAAACCTTCTACTCTAAGATACATTTTTTCAAATTTAAAGGGACATCTTACTAGTGTCGCATCAACTTGGAAATTAATGCTGATCAGGTAATGATCCGAGCTAGCCACTAGAAGAATTTCAACTTTGTGCATCCAGTTTTCCTCCGTCCAACCTCCTCCTAGTAAAAGTGATCCAAATTTTTAGTGCAATGTGTAAAAAAACACACCTCCTGTTGGTCCAAGTAAAGTCCCCTTTTCTGAATATAACCTCAATTAAACCATTGATCGTGACAAAATCACTGAAATATTTTTAAGCCCTATTGCCCCAACCTAATCCACCTCTCTTATCATTAGGGTGGAGTATAGAATTAAAATATCCTCCCAGTAAGCTTAGAGACTCACTTTCCCCATCTAGGAAATTTGTGATCTCCTACCAAAGGGCCTTCTTGCCAGCAACACTATTCAGTCAATAAATGTTTATCACTACAAATATATAATTTAGGATTTTAGAGAAGATCCTTAGCCCTTTCCAATTAATTACTTGTTGGATTACCCAAACATTTACCTTTGAGTCATCCCACAGTACTCCTAACCCACCAGATGCCCCCACAGCGTCAACCATTACACACCTCCATCTACTAAAGTTGCATGTAAATAACATACTGTCCTCATTTTTGAGCTTGGTTTCCTGTAACAAAAGAAGAGTAGGTCATGTTTGATCAAGGAATCTCTTGGTCAACTTCCATTTGTTAGGGGAATTGCAGCCCTTGACGTTCCACGATAAGACCTTCATCCTTCGTGGGAAAAGACAGCCTTTTCTCAATCTTAATTTGCTTTGACCCGCCGCACAGTTGGCCATTTCTAGTAGTTCTCTTGTTGTTCTTGCACCTCTTCTCTTCTTCACACCAACTTTTACATTTCTCAATAAGGCTAAAGACATCCCCAACCTTCTTTTTTCCTTAATTCCTAAGGAAGCATTCAATCCCAAATCATCTAAAATCGAATCCTCCTCCTCATCCAAAAAACATCGTTTTGAAGATGCTTGGGCTCCCCATTTGCAAAGTTGCAAATCCCCTTTTGTTTCCTAGATTTGAAGATCTTTGAAATGAAACCCCATTTCTAGGTTTAGAACTACGTCGCCTAGGGTTTGTCGGAGCCTTCCATGCTTGAGACAGTGGTCTCCATGCCTTATTATGATTGCTCTCCCTATTTCTCTGTGTAAAAGGCCATCGCTCCTGTGAACCACCATAGCCTCGCAAACCTGGTGCCCTGCGTGCAACTCAGTCTCTTTGTCACTCTGCCATGAGGTATTTAAAGAATATTTTATTATTATTGGGCTGATGCAAGAAGTTGGGTACACAAAAAGCTCAAAAAGTGGAAATGTTTTTGCTGTTTTTCAGAATTTGTCACACTTGGACTGAAAATTTGAGGCACTTACACAATGAATATTAAAAAAAGTCACTAACATGAAATCTAGAATTTTGAATCTAGTTTCCAAATATGTAAATTATTAAAATACCCAGATTATAGAATTAAATTTTGATAGGGATCTGTAAAAACCACTTTTTAAAAGTCCCTTTGTTTTTACCATACCAAGCAGGTGTACGAACAACACTTTTTGACCAAAATAAAATTATTTTGCTAATTACTTTTGGGAAATGAGAGCTAACAACATGAAGTTTGATATGGATTTTTTTTTTGTAATTTTTGGTTGAATATTTTTTTTTTATTAAATTTTTATTGGCCTTAATTGATGTTTTTTAAAATCAACGTGTACGGACAATATAATTGGACCTAAACAAAACATTTTTTGACTCTTTTTTTTTCATTGTGTAGATAATTGTCTGAAGTTTGATGCCATATAATTTTTTTTTACAAGAAACTTAACCAATAAAAAGTTATTAAAAAACTAAAGAAACATGATATTTCAAGTTTAAGGACTAGTTTGCTTAGAAATTAATTAAAAAAATAGCAAACATAATCCAATATTAAATTTTTTTATATATTTAGAAAGTAGACATTGTGTTCTCTAATGGGTTTTAATTTTATAGATTCATTCAGAAAAAAAATCCATTAGCTATGTTGTCAAAGTTGGACATTCTTCTTCAATCTGCCTTAGTTTTTTAGTTGCAGGTCAAAGGCTAAGGCTCAGATTTCCAAGCCTTTTCCAAGCCTAAAATTGAGGCAGTATGTGGGTTGGGAATTTTGAATTTTAAAAATGCATACGGGTTTTTAAAAAATGCGTACGTGGTACATATAATATACTAGTTATATTTAATATGCTAGCTTATAACTAGTAATCGCACCTTCGTGTGCATTGGCTATGCCGAAGACATGTGAAAGGTAGAAGAGTGATAAATGTGGTATAGTAGTGAGAATTGAAAAAGAGATAACTTAATGTATTTAAGAAATTATTGTACCAAGTTGGTACAACTTGTTGCTCTTCCTTCTATAGGAATAACATGACAAATTTTTTTTTGTAGCTTTGGGAATGTGCAAATCAAACTTCAAAAGAGCCAATGTAAATGCCATCCAAAGAAAGACACTTGGTGACTCTCCATAAAATTGGAGATTTGTTTCTAGGTACAAAAGGAAAAAATAGCTTAAGGAGATGAATGAAAAAAATCAAGAAATGAATGAACTTTGGAAATAATCCAATTTAATGCATGAAACAATAGATGGAACTCCAAATTGATTATGTGGCTGAAGAGAATGCATCATCTACACATTTATTAATTCAAAGACAACATATAAAAACAAGGTCATATTCTACCAATTTTTTTTTATGTCAAGTACTAGCTATGTCTCTTGCATGGATCTTTCACTCTATATCCTATTGAATCAGACTCAGGTTGAGCATGATCCATTTATAATATTTGAATCTGGTTTGAAAGCTGATATCTTTGGTCTAGTATCTTAAATGTTTATTATAATCAGAACCATGCACATAGATTTATATAAAATTTAATAGGTGAAATCTTAAGTCTATATCAAACCAGTTAAAATGACAAGAAAAATTCATGATCTTTTGACCTGTAAAAAGGATCACAAACATTTTGAGAAATAGGAAAGTTGACATTTGGGTGACAATAGTGGTCTCTTTTGACATCAAAGTGACAGGATAATCAACATCTCATGCAACTTTCTAGGTACTCTTTGAGTGATTCTACTTGTACTATGGGAAATTAAAATTTTGGGTAATAGTAAAATAAAAGTGTTTGATAAGCAGCCTACAATGTCCTCACAACAACAATGCTAAGTTCACAAAGCAATATATTTTGACTTTGTTTAAGAGTTTGTTCCATTTAAAGTTGGAGGATGTCACCAAATTAACCCACCTCCAAGAATTAAGATTGTATGTAAAACATGGGAGCGAGTTTATGAGTATCGAAGCTAGAATCCTTTTGTTTGTCAATAGAATCTCGATTTTGCACAATAGAAGGTGGATTGTGATTGGATATTACAGTTGGAAAATGCTCTGATAGTGTATGCAAAATGTGAAAGCATAGATAAAAGGTGAAGTTTTTTACTAGATGCGTCAAAGAAATGTGATCTCATGGAATACTATGATTGCAAGATGTACATAAAATTTGTTTGTTGATATAACGAAAGATTTTGGCACTCGAAATGCTTTGTGACCCTTCTAGGATTTTCATCTAAAAGGGTAAATATTTGGGGTCAAAATGCAATGTTACATTCAAATATTGATGTGATGTGGGTATAATATGCTTAGATGAAATAAACTAAATGCAAAAAACTGATAAATAATCACTAATTAAATGCAAACTAAGACATATGAAGTGCCTAAAAACATAGTGTTGTATGTAAAAGACCTAGAAAGATGAATAAAAATGCAAAAGAACTAAACAAAAAGTTTCAATTCTAAATGTGTGCACCTATAAACCCGATGAAGACTAGAAATGACTTTGAAAATTTAGAAATGTTGACTTTTTGACTGTCTGGGACTCATTCGCCACCCTAGGCGAATTAGTCCTAGGCCTGGGTTTCTACCCAAAACGCCATTTCTACCAAAAGGGTACTGGAATCTACACTTTGCTTTGATAGGCACCTCCAGTGGGACTCATTTGCCATCCATGGTGAATCAATCCTTTTTTTGTTTTATGAAAATTATAGTTTTAGATCTGCACTTTGTCACCTGCACTGCATTTCCAGACTGAATCCAAGATCTGAATCTTTGAAAACACCTACAAAAATGCTTAAAATTTGTTTTCTAATGGGGGGTTTTCCTTGGCCAAACCCCTGATTTGGTAATTAAACCTTGGATGAATAATGAAATCTACATAAAACCCTAGCCCTAAGTGTTTCTAAGACTAGGAAAATTTGATGTAAGACAAAACCCTGTTCTAATGTGCTAGAATAAGATGAACAAAAGGAGCTTGAATGATGTAAGACTTCAATCTAAGAAACCCTACAACATTTCAAATGAATATAAATAACATGAAAACCTTAAATATGAAGATAGAGAGAAAATGGAAGATGGAATCACTTTGAAAACAAGTCTTAAGGTGTGATTTGATGGCTAGTTGCATCTCCTCAACCTAGATTTCTCCATGATTCTCCATAGGCATCCATTATCAAATCTTTGCAATGTTGGATCTTGAATGAGAAGTGAGCTTGAAGACCTGCAAAAAAACCATATCTTCTTGTCCAAAAGCTTCAACTTAGTTGTAGAAAGACTTGTGAATATTCTTGTGGAAGATATTCAACACTTGAATTTTGATTTTGCTTTGTAAAAATGGCTAGGAGATGTGAAAAATGACCTAAAAACACATATTTATAGGAATCAATACCTAATTGCTCATTATTAAGATCTAAGAGGCCGACATCCACTGGAAAATTGAATTAATTCGGTGTGTTTCCCACTTAAAATTGAAAATTCCCCCAAAAGGGACTCATTCACTACCCTTGGCGAATGGGTCCCTCTAGAGGGGACTCATTCGCCCAAGGTGGAAAATGGGTCCCACAATAGGTTTTTGGAGGTGGGTTGTTGAGATATGAATGTTTTAAGCATTATTTGTTAGGATTTGTATTATTTTTGAGTGAAATGGGCCCCTACATAAAAAATAATGAACATTAGGCGCCTATAAATGTTGTTTTTAAGAGGTGATTGGTGCAAGGGTGTCTAAAATAAGACCAAATTGGGCCACAAATTGTACTTTCTGCAAAGGAGTACAATTTTCATCTCCGTAGTTATCCCCCACTTTAGTGCCCATATGAATCTATGTGCATATGTAAGCTAAAGGACTTGAAATAATATACTTTATTGCATAAAAGGATACTCATTCAAAATATGTGAGAATGAAGGCCCCAGTGTAGTTATCTGCAAAACCACAACATTAGGAACCACATCCTACAACACAAATTCTTTAGTTGTCCAAAATCGAGGGTAGATGTATGCCCCCCTTGATTCCGCTTGCTTTACAGAGGTGGAATCAAGGTAGCAGTCTAACCATGTCAAATAAGGAACAATCATATTGTAGGGAATTTCTAAGTACCATGCCGCATAATGATAGACAATTGATCATGTATGGAGAAAAATCAAGATTCTAATGCATCAAACAACATCGAAAATGGAGCTCCCTAGCACTCGTTATGGTGTTTTGAAGAAAAAGTACTTTATTAACTCTTAAGATAGAAAATAACCCTATTTTAATGCATAAGAGTAAAAAGAATGAAAAGAGTTAATAGAGGTGAAAGTAAAGTAGTTTGTCACTTACTATTTCATTTTTACTTCTTGTAGTGTGAGAGTGACGGGTGAGATGAGAAGATGCCGAGTAGATGGGATTAGAAGCCTTCACGACTGGATGTGTTTTGAGAGCAGGTGGCACACGACGAGCAACATCACAAGGTGAGTCGATTCCGTAACCTTCTCTTAGTGTTTTTGCAAGGATATAATGATTTTTAACGTATTTAGAGGTTAATTTAGGATCTTGGGAAAAAGTTTACAAAGTGTCCCCTTTCTTCGCAAAGTGTCCCTTTTGTTCGCAAAGTGTCCCATGTCTTTGCAAAGTGTCCCATTTCTTTGCAAAGTGTCTCGTTTCCTTGTGAAGTGTCCTAAAAGGGTTCTAAAGTGTCTAGGGCCATTAGGAAAACACACTAGAAGAACTTTAGTACACTTGCATTATGAATAATGTAAAAATTAAAGATATTAGGGGTATGTGCAGGATCATGATGGGCCAAAAAGTGGCAATATGATGGGTTTGTGGTTGACAACTTTTTTTTACCCAAAATTGATGAAATGAAAAGGGTTTTTAAAGGAGATTCTCATATTTTCACCAATATAAATTATGCTTTACTTTGAATTTAATAAGTAATTATTATTCATTTTCTATTTGAATTACGACTAAAGTCCTGATTGATAGGCTGATTGAAGAACATCTATAGCTTTCAAATGGTATCACATTTTTGTAAATCCAAAACATGTGTCACATTCTATGCTTCATATACTATAGGATTAAAAAAAAAAAAAAATTTCATGAAGTTTTGACCAAGTTAAGGTGGTCGATACGCTGCTTTTTATATTTTTTAAAAGTTGTAAAAAAAATCACTATTAATTATTTACTTAGAAAAAAATTACAAAAAATATACATCACATTGGGACATGAGTCCTCTACTTATATCTAAAATTTTATAAAAAATATTATCATTTTATTGTGGTTAGGATGAATTTGAGACACCTACTTATTTTTTCCCAAATTTAAGTACTACTACATTGAAATTTCAAATTTTCACCAAATAGATTTTTTTTTAAACAAACCTAGTATTTTAGAAACTACATTCAATTTGCTATAGATTCTATTCTTGCATATTTTTGAAATAATATAGATAACTTATTCATTTTTTTACATCAATTTGCCTAATTTTGATTTTTTTGATTTTTTTGCTACTTAAGGGCCTATTTTTTCCATGATGATCCTGCACATACCCTTAGATGAGTTTTTAGAGTATATTGTTGTGATTTTGATAGGTACCCGCCTAATCACAACAATGACTAGGGGGAAGATAGTTGAGCTTTTTGAGAGACCTAGCCCCAACACTGTTAGTAGAGGAGACAACACTTTTAGGCTGTAGGCATCTATTGGGCGTACCTTATGCCTCCCATGAGGTACCACGATGCCATGCTGATGGATTTGTGTGAGTATTGGTACGTCGATGCATGCACATTTCACATCCCAACTGAGAAGATGATGATTACCTTCGAGGATGTACACTGTATTCTCCAAGTTCCTATTTAGGGAGAACAGGTGCACTTCTGAGGAGATCGGTCATTTCACAAGTGGAAGGCCCACATGCAGTACTACTTTGATAGACCAGTTCGTGATGAGCTCATGAGGGCACAAATCGAGCTATCGATGCTACTATATTCGTGAGCCCCCATGGTGAGATGGATCATGATGCACACAGTTACACTAGGGTATGTGTAGGATCATCATGGAAAAAACTAGCCCTTAAGTGGCGAAAAAATAAGAAAAAATAGAGTTGGGTAACTTGATGTAAAAATTTGAATAAGTTATCTATATTATTTCAAAAATATATAAAAATAGAATCTATAGCAAATTGAATGTAGTTTCTAAACTACTAGGTTTATTTTTAAAAAAAATCTATTTAGTAAAAATTTGAAATTTCAATGTAGTAGTACTTAAATTTAAGGGAAATAATAAGAAGTAGGTGTCTGTCTAAAGAATAAAATGATAATATATTTTTATAAGATTTTAGATATAAGTAAAGGACTCATGTCTCGATGTGAAACATATTTTTTTGTATTTTTTTTTCAAGTAAATAATTAATTATGAATTTTTTATTACAACTTTTAAAAAATATAAAAAATCGTATGGTTGACCACCTTAACTTGGTCAAAACTTCATGAAATTCTTTTTAAAAAAAAATCTTATAGTATGTGAAGCATAGAATGTGACATATGTTTCAGATTGAAAAAATGTGATACTATTTGAAAGCTATAGATTTTTTTCAATCAATCTATCAATCAGGACTTTAGTCGTAATTCAAATAGAAAATGAATAATAATAATTTATTAAATTCAAAGTAAAGCATAATTTATATTGGTGGAAAGCTGAGAATTTCCTTTAAAAACCCTTTTCGTTTCATCAGTTTTGGGTTAAAAAAAGTCGTCAGCCACATACCCTATACATACCCATCATATTGCCACTTTTTTGCCCATCATGATCCTGCACATACCCACTAGTACTCAATTCAGATGGAAGAGTGGCACACCTTGATGGAGGATTAGTTCACTTGATTCGTGGGATAGCAGAGTATAGGATGGTCTATGCTTGGGGACGTTGTATCCTGGCACATTTGTTCTATGATCTTAGTCAATTTTTTTTTGGGAGATAGACAGTATGGTGAACTACATGCTTCTACAAGTGTGGTACCTTGAGCATATTACATGCACCAGGCCTGTTGGTTTCCCATGTGCTACAACCACAAGGTATCCTCAATCCTTAAGCTATCATCTATGATGCTTATGGAAGTATGGAGACTTGCATTTTTGGAGAGTTAGATTTGACCAGCTAGAGGAGGACGAGATCCTTTGGAGACCTTATTAGCTGACACTACAGTGGCCAGATACCACAAGACAGTTGAGGAGGATGCAACTAGATAGATTTTTGGTTGGATAGCATGACTATGTAGTACATCATTTCTATTATGGTCGAGTCATGTTGTAGTTTGGATAGGTGTAGATACTACAGAGGGTGTGTCCCTTTATTAGGAGATTAGTGCGGAGTGCATGAAGACCAGGAGATACCAGACAGATCATTATAGGCCACGTTGTTGAGAGTGACTCTAATTTTTTAGATCACGACCAACCTCTTGTCTCTGATGTTGATGACGTCAATAGCACAAATGAGCATGGGGAGTGGTGGTTAGTGACATGACTAACTCCTGTATTTTTTATGGATATCCCTATAGGTGATGCATGACCAGTGCCAGATGAGGGAGATGAGGTAGAGGACATGGACGAGGAGGTATGATACAGGGCTTTAGACATATTCACTAATGTTATAGATGATGAGTATAATGAGGATGTAGATCCTTACTTTGATGGCTTGGATGGAGGAGATGAGGATGAGGATGAGGATGACGAGGAGTATGAGGAGGAGCCACCTCTGAGTGAGAGTGATGAGGCAGCAACTAGAGATCAACATGAGTGAGGAGATCCCTCTCCCATCCACATGACGAGATCATGAGTAGTGGCTATAGTAGGAACCCATACTCAGAGTCATGGAGAGGCTAGCATGTCCTCCATGCCCCCTGCATAGGATGATGTTGATATTGTTCAACCTATACGAGATATAGGTGATGATATTTGATTTTATGCATGTATTTTAGTACTTATGCTCTATATATATATCATGATGATGTGTACTGATTGTGGATTATTTCTACCATACAAGAGTGATGAGAGACTAGTGAGAGTTCTACCATTAGGCGGCTGTAGAGATAGTGCCTACATCCATTGCCAAGGAAGAGATGGACCCAGATTACATGCCCCCACCGATTGTAGAGGAGGATCCAGAGTCACTGAGACCATTCATGAGGCTATGGGTAGTGTATGAGAGTGTGAGGATATGAATTCGTTGAGTCAAGACTGAAGGATAATCATCCCAAACTCCAATAGGGGTAGAAAGACTATAGGTAGAGGTATCACGACTACATGCAAAGAGGGAGTAGATAGAAGATGAGCATTGGGTGGCCCTTGCATGGATACAGGGCCTAGATTTTGCACTTAGGTTTAGTAGATCATGGTCACGATCACATATGACTATCTCTCAACATCCTACAGGATCATGAGCACCAGATCCTGAGGGGTCTTCTTCTTACAGAACTTGGTGATATTGTATATTGTGATGAGATGTACATACAAATTTGGATATATATATATATATATATGAGCATTTGATGTTTTATGATTTGTCTTAATGTGTTTGAATGTTAAATGGCAATGTGATTAATTAAATAACCTTGGTAAGATTACTTAATTAATGTCTTAATGATTTAACAAGGCTTATGGGATCTAAGTAAAAGTTATTGTAGTTTCCTTTAGATACAACATGATGATTAAGTATGTTATGCTAAATGTTTAATGATATTACTTATCATAACACACAAGAGGAAGGTTGAATAGTAAGAAAGCTAAAGTAATTATAAAGATGAAATAATCACTTTAGTGCTCAGAACATATGCATGATTGATTTGTCAAGAACGAAGCAATGTGAAAGCATAAAGGATATGACCCAATAGCTCTAACAACACTGCTTTATTATTAATACTATTCAAAGAGATTAGACATAATACCAACACAAAAATGTGACATTCATAGGTTATTTAAGGGGTTTTCCATCTAGTTCAGTTAACATGTATGCACTAGACCCAAAAATTTTGTCAACGATGTAAGGTCTTAACCAGTTAGAACTAAAATTTTCACGTTCATTTGGGTTAGCATTGACATTGCATTGATTAGTAGATAGAACTAAGTCACCCTTTTAGAATGATTGAGGGATAACATTAAGGTTGTAATGATTATGTTTCCTTTTGTAATAAGCTTGAAGATGTTCAAGAGCATTAATGCACTGTTCATCAAGCATCTCAAGCTGATGTAATCATTGTCTTTTATAATGTGTTTCATCAACAAGTCCTCGAAGAGAAATTCCTAATGTAGGAATTTCTAACTCTAAGGGCATTATTGGTTCACTATCATAGACCAAATCATAAGGTGTGGTCCCTATGGAGGATCAAACACTTGTACGATAAGCCCAAAGCGCATAGTGAAATTGTGTGCCAATCCTTATGATTTTTGTTGACAGTTTTCTTCAAGATTTGTTCAAGAACTTTATTAGTTGATTCAAATTGACCATTAGATTGTGGGTAATAAGGTGTCAGAAAATGATGTTGGATAATTAAAGGTCTCCAAAAATTTTCTCACTTCAGTATTCTTAAATGGTGTACCATTATCAAAAACTAATGTGGAAGGGAGTCCAAAGCAAGAAATAATGTGTTCTAAGATGAAACGACATTATAGACACCCAAATTTGACCACTCCCATATGGTCAAATCCACCTCTTTTATCTTCCTATTTCATTAGTATTAATTAAATGATTTATTTAATTAATATTTCCCCTTTCCCTAAGGTTCCTAAAGTATTTTAATTAATACTTTACCTTTCATCGTTTCTCTCAATTAAATAAATACATCAATTTATTTAATTTGGTGATTTAGCTTTTTGGAATTTAAATCAATTTTAAATTCCTCTTTTTCTCTCTCCTCACATCCTCCATAACCTTCTTCTAATCTGGAAATTAGTTTAATTAATCCATGATTAGGATGTGCACACCTTTAATCTAGATTAATGTCACATCCTCCACATCTTCCAACTTGCTTCTAATATTCCATTAATCTTCTTAATCACCTATTTGCATAACCTTAATCTAATCCCCTTGCTACATTTAGCATACCTTTTTGGTCAACCTTCACAATTTCCACATTTAGCCTAGACCCTCTTCCCCATGTGAATTAAAAATTCATATTTATCCTTCCAAGACTCTCCTCTTCCTCATGCAAGTTGTTAGGAGTTCTAAAACTCCTCACTTGTCACATCACCCACATAAGGACAAGTACTTACCTTTTTGAGAACCTTGTTTTATCCCCAAGGTACTCCCAATCATGTGAATTTAAAATTCACATTTATTTCCCCAACCACTTCTCTCTTCACCATGGAGATTTTTGAGGAATACTAAAATTCCTCATATGTCACTTTCCTCCCATATGGGAACAAGAAATTCCTTTTTAAAGAAATATTCTCTCAATTTCAAGGTACTTGCAAGCACCTCCACCTCACATGTAATTTTTCCAATTCACTTTTCCTTGTGACATCTCATCCTCTACATGGCAAGATGTGAGGGCTTGTGAGTCCACAACTCACCACAGCTCTTCATCTTGCCCATGTTGGCAAGATCTTGACTGTCCATCTCTCTAGAGATTCTTCCCTTAAAATGGAAGATTTTCTCTCAATTCATTCATTCATCACATTCACAATTTGCATTCAAACTTTCCAACTCTCAAGCTCTCACAACCTCCATTGTTGCATTCTTGAAGCTCCATTTTTGTATCCATTGCATTCATCCACTCAAATAACCACCATCATTTGAATCCTCATTGCGCCCTCTCCATTTTGCATCCATTTTCATCACATTTTCAATGAAGGAGCACACATTTATCAACAATAAAAGGGCCAACCAAGGAGAAACTCATACAAAGTATAAATTTTCTTTTCTTTATATTTATTTTGTTTGAGTTTAATGTAGCCCAATCTTTAGGTGTAAAGTGTTGTTTCCTTCTTTTGCATTCTATTTTGCATTATTTAGGATAGGTAAATAAACGTTGCTCACATTTTTGGCACACTTGGTGGGACCCACAGATGGGTCATTTTTGCTTTCACATTTGTTGTTTCTTGATATTTTGTAGGTTCAAGTTACAGAGAGGTGACTCTACCCTAAACAGGGTGACCTTGCCTTGAACAGGGGTGATCCTACCCTAGGATAGGTGAACCTACCCCAAGATAGGTGACCCTGACCTGAACAGAGATGTCTCTACCTTGCAGAGTCGCCCATCTAGGAGACAATAACAAAATTTACTCACTATTTTCTGCACAGAGGTGAACTTTCCCTGAACAAGGGCGAACTTGACCCAAATAGAGGCATCTGCGAGGTAAAATAGTGGTTAAAAATTCATTTCTAGATTCTTTTTTCTATTCTTTTGGTTGATACTGACCCGCTAACTTGTCCTGTGGTTATTGTGGTAGATTTTACTAATATTTTGTGTAGCTATCTCATGCTTGTTGAAGATTAGAGGATAAACTACTAACACTTTTCTCGCAGAACGATCGATCTCAGCATTGTTTGTTTAGTTTATTTATCATTCTTGCTTATTAATATAGGCACATAGTTTTAAGTAGGGGAGCCAAATATATTGTGTGTTGTGTTTGTAAAGTAAGCTATTAATGTATCCAATCCCCTTGTTCCATTTGGTGATCCTGGGTGACGAGAAATCATAGCTTACTTTATCCTTTGTGTTGCCCAAGGGGCACTATATCATTTAAAGCTTTCCCCTTGCACTTTGTGTGAGGCTGAGGAGTAGCCGAAAATGGTTAGTGTTCTCTTTTTAGAAAGACCTACTTGGGGATTTTATCACTCCGAGGGACAATTCCCACCACATGTATTGGTGGGGTATAAAAAGGGGGGAGAGCCAAAGTTGGACCCCAATCCAGTCACATTGTATCTGGTGGAGTGTTGAAGCTAGGGTGATACTAGATAGACATGAAGAGTTGGTCTAAGACTTTAGTACCTTGTTGGGGTTCCCAATTCATTCATGTGACAGACTGGTGTTCACGGTTTTGCCTCATGTACTGAGTGTATATTGAGGACTCCCTAGTTGCCTTGTTTAGCCTAGTTAGAGGACTGTGTTGGCCATACCCTTCATACTAATCTTAGGATTATGCTGTTTCAACTATCTTTTTTCTGTGAAACTAGTGAATAATTTCTATTGAGTCAAGTTAGTCTTACCTTTTACTTATTGTTGGTTGTGTTTTTGGTCCTTTGCTATGGCCATTTTCACCTAAGTCAAGTTTAGGTTTGTTGATAGAGGTGACCTTGCCTTGAACAGGGGTGAACCTGCCTTCTGTCTCAGTCCTTTCTTAGCTTGTTTCTGTCAGAATTGTCTATCTTTTCCCCAAACAGGAGAACCTACCCTGAACAGGGGCGAACCTGCCTTAAGTTGGGTGAACCTGTCCCAATTTGGGTGACCCTGCCCTAAGTTGGGTGACCATGCCCCAAGTTTGTTGATTTTGCACCTTGAACATCTAGTTTCACCTTGCGTTCTGTCATTCCAAGTATCTGTTGACCTGTTCTAAACATCCATTTGCCCATTCCAAGCATCCATTTACCCATTCTAAACATTCATTTGCCCATTCTGAGCATCCATTTACTCGTTCTAAGCATCTATTTGCTCATTTTGAGCATCTCTTTGTCTATTCTAAACCTCCATTTGTCTATTCTGAGCATTCATTTTCCCATTTTGATAGTCCATTTGATCCTTTGTTATGATTTAGACAAGTCTGCAAGTGAACTTGGGTGAACTTGACCTGAACTTGGGTGACCTTGACCTGAACTTAGGTGACCCTGACCTCAACTTGGGTGACCCTAACCTCAACTTGGGTTACCTTGACCTGAACTTGGGAAACCTTGACCTCTAGTTGGTCGAACCTAACCTCTAGTCGGGCGAACCTAACACCCAGTTGGGAAAACTTGAACTCCAGTTGGGCAAACCTGACCTCCAGACAGGTGAACCTGACCTCTAGATAGGCAAACTTGACCTCCAAATAGGTGAACTAGACCTCTAGTTGGGTGAACCTGACCTCTAGTTGGGCGAACCTGACCTCCAGTTGGGAAAACCTGACCTCTAGTTGGGCGAACTTGACCTCTAGTTGGGCGAACCTGACCTCCAGTTGGGAAAACCTGACCTCTAGTTGGGCGAACCTGACCCCTAGTTGGGCGAATCTGACCTCCAAACAAGTGAACTTGACCTCTAGTTGGGCAAACCTGACCTCTAGTTGGGTGACCTTTCCCCCTAGTTGGGTGATCCTACACCTTGGTTAGATGAGTATGATCTTTATCCAGTCATTCTACATCTTTTTTTCACCTATAATTGGCATTTACATCATCTAAATAATATAGGCACATCATAAAGCATCTCTAGGTTGCATATCCCTCATTGTTTTCTCAATCCAAATCCTTTGAACTTCATTTGAAGTCACTATCCAAATTGACCTAGGTGTTTGAAATCGATCGTCATCCTACAACGTCTGCTTAGGATCGCCATCCATCCTCATTCAATCATCATCATTCGACCCTATCAATCCACTTCCATCTTAGGTTGGATTCAGTGCTGCAATCATCTACCTATCCTTAATCCAATCAATCAGCACCTTAAGTCACTTAAGGTGATCTCTGAACCTAGTTTAGAATCCCTTTTATCATCCAATATTATTTAATCATCCAAATTTATCAATCATTTCATCAACCAACCTTATCCAATCTAATCCAATTTAATCCTTATCCAATCATCCAATCTATCAATCCAATCCAATCTCATCCTTATCAAACCATCCAATTAGCTAATCCATCATCCAATCAATCCTTCAATCATCGTTTAGGTCATCTCTACATTGCATCATAAATTTTAGCCTCATCTTAGTTCACCTAGTAGTTCTGCACTTTCGTGCCCATTCAGACTCAATCACAAGCCAAGAAGAAAATGGTAGAACAATAAGGCCAAGGTTCCCAGCTGAATATCCCTCAGGATCCCAACAACACTATGAATAGAAAATAGGATCCCAAAAATGGTACAAATATCCCTCAAGATCCCCATAATGATGCATCGTCACAATCCAATACTGACGTCCAAAACACTTTACTGCCTAAAGATGAGAACATGGTCAATCAGCCCGAAGTCACTGTTGATGAATACCTAAGCAATCCAGCTAATGTTCAGATCACAGATCACCTCCTCAACGAGCATGGGGATAAGATTCTCGCCACTCTAATCATGAAAGGGGTCAAACCACCATTCGATTTTAATATGTCCCAATATACTAGCACCCAGACTCTTCTTGCACCTCAAGACTCACAAACTTTGCAAAAAATTCTAGGAAATTCATATGTCCTTAAAGGTTCACCTATAGAGAATTTGTATCATCGTGAGTTCAGAAATGATGTGATACACCAAGTTGCCAGTTATCCTCACCTCCCATTTGCTGCCTCTATGACACCACCTGATCCTAATGACCCCTATGCCTATGGAATGCCACAAAAAATTCCATCTGCTCCACCACTTCCACCTGAGCATCCTGGTCAACCACCCATCAACACCAAGGGCACTCCACTTCTTGCATTGATGCCACCTCCAGGACCTACACCTGCTGGTAATATCCCAACATTTCAACAGCCTCTCATTAATCCACATCAATCCACTGTGATGTAGGCACCACCACAACACACTGCTATCCCTTCACAAGCACTGCAACAACATGTTGCTGCTACTATCTCATCTCAACCACCGCATCAACAACCCCCATAATAGAATGTCACTATCCCACAACAGAATGCCACCGTTCCAGAAAAAAAACATTTCAATTCCTCAACAACACACTACCGTTCCTACACAACCCCCACATCAAGTCATGCAAACTGCATCACATCCGCCACAACAACCCCATGGTGGTTCTTTGACAGTCCCACAAAAGCAACATATCCTATCTTGCTCACTTTATTAGCAGCCACCACAACAACAACAACCACCCCATCATACACATGTTCCCATGCAAACGCAATGGAATCCCCTCATGTAATGTCTTTACCACCCATCTAGTACATACACTGCTTATGCTGTTGCATCCAATCCTAATTAAAACTTTCATGTGATCACTCAAAACCCCCCCATGGACTCAACCACCTCCTTACATTAATCCTCTGCAATCACACACAAACCCATACCAATAGTAGTCTAATCCACAACAACCTCCATACATCACGCAACAACCCAACGTTGCGTATAATTACCAATCCAATCCATACTATGCTCAACAGTAGCCTTCATACAACCAAGGTGCTTCATCTACATCCTATATGTAGCAACAACCAGTGCCCTATCAACAGGGTACTCAATCCACTTCCTACTATCAGCAACAATCGCTACCTTACCAGCAAGGGGCTTCCAAATCTTATACTATCAAGCTGCTACACAATACCAACTGGGCACTCCATCCGCTTCATACTATCAACAACAACCACCATACCAACAAGCAGCTTTCACCTCTTACCATCAAAATTTTTCATCGTCATATATGCCTTACATCAATTTGCAATCTGCTTATGCCAATCAGTACCAACCAACACCTTCATATATACCTCAGCCTGCTTATGATCCAACTGCTTCGACACCATCCTCATCATATCAATAATATCCTCCATATAATCAGCCTAGTTCATCCAATTTGAGTCCTTCGGGGGCCTATCAATCAACATCTGGAAGAAGTCAAAGCTACGTTAAAGGACTTACAAGTTGGGACCGGCAAATGATCATTCAAGTTTGAAGACATTTGTCCCTATCCATTTGATCCTTTTATTTCATTAGTTCCTTTCCCAAAGCATTTTGAAATACCGAAATTTGATAAATATAAAGGAACCAAATACCCCAAGGCTCACCTCCAAGAGTTTTACGCCCACTATCAACAAGTCATGCATAATGACAATTACTTCATGAGATTTTTCCCTAGGATTTTATAGGGAATAACTCTTGACTGGTTTATGGGTCTTAAGAAAGGATCTATCAAGTCCTTTTCTTAGCTTTCAAAAGAGTTTGTCTCCCACTTCTCCTTCAATCTAGAGAAGGATATCGATATAGTAGACCTCCTAAAGGAGAAACAACATGAGGGAGAAACCTTTGCAAGCTATCTTCAAAGATGGCAAGCCCTAGATAGTCGCATGAAATCCCCATTATGGGAAAAGGACATGGTCACCTTGTTCATCGAAAACTCTCATCCTGACATGACTGACAACTTTAGACTCCATTGTGTCACAACCTTTTCTGAAATCGTGGAGAAAGGTTCTATTCTTGAGAGAGCCCTCATCGCAAAAGTGCTAGTAAAAATCTTTAATACTGATAAAGAGAAATCATTCGGAGACAAACCTCTTTATTGGAACAAAAACAAAAATACTGTCAATGATGGTGTCACTGACAATAAACACATCCAAGTGGCCAATGCTTCCCAGAAGCAACAATATCCTCCTCCACAATAGTCAATCCCTAACACTATATCAGTGCCTCAAGCGTCACCTTGTTCTGGCTAACAATCCAACCAGAATAACCAAGGGAATGGAAAACGTCAATTCACTCAATTGGGAGAACCCCTAAGTGTCATGTTTAATAGGATTCTACAAGCCGATTACCCAACTACATATCCTATGACTAAGGCCCTTGACGAATCCAAACCCAAACCGAATTGGTTTAAAGAAAATGAATATTGTGAGTTCCATAGGATTAAAGGGCATACCTTGAATAAGTGTCAATGTTTTAAAACGTACATCCAATATATTATAGATTAGTGTGACATACATGTGGATGCCAACCCCAAACCCTCATCCAATGATCAATTCCAGATATATCTGAATGCCTTCCCTAAACATAACCAAGGGCCTAATACATCAAATTCAAATCCAGGGCCTAGCAATATAGTAATGATCAGAATAACAACATGAACAACATCAGTTACAAAAATATACCATTCAAAGGTATCATCATGCATATTGAACAAGTGGAACCACGTGTATCTATGATACACGTAAAAGGTGAGGAACCACAATGTGTTGTCACCACCCGTCGAACCCACATCACGGTTCCTGGAGCCTCTGCATCTACCCAACTCCAACTTGTGAGTTCTCAATACAACATTGGTGACCAACTAGGAAAGACTTTGGCATAGATATCCATTATGGACTTGCTTAAGTCTTCTCCTGCACACTAAGAAATCCTAAATAAGGCCTTACAAGACACCCAAGTTCCTAAAGACATAGACCCTATGCAATTTCAAGCATTGGTAGGGCACCTCCCCGCCACCTATCAACTAGGTTTTAGCCAAAATGACATGCCCTGCATTGACTCTAATCATAACCATCCCCTCCATCTAGAGGTCTTGGTAAACCATCATAAAGTAAAGAGGGTCTTGGTAGATAATGGTTCTACCTAAACCTTTGTACATTGAAATTCATAAAACAAGTGGGATACACCCATGCTGATTTAAATAATCAAGTCATCACAATAAAGGTGTATGATAATGTAGAACATGATTATGAAAGAACAATGTCTTCCAATCTAGGTCGAGCCAGTTGTGCAATATACTACTTGTCATGTCCTTGATCTAGAACTTCTTTATAACATCTTCTTCAGTTGTCCATGGATTCATGCCATGCAAGTTGTTACATCCACATACCATCAATGCTTGAAATTCCCATTCAGTGGGGTAGAAGTTACCATTCATGTGGATCCTCAACCATTTGAGTATTGGCATGCATTGGAAGCTTCTTTTCTTCATTACCACTATTATCGTGGAGTGGAAATGGGACCATTGCATACGTCATCATCCCACTCATCCACCACTGCACTAGCTACCACTTCATCCAATCCATCCTCCACATTTGATTCCACCCTTACCAAGGTACAAATCATTGACAAAGGATGTGGTGAGTATGAAATGCATACAACTTTGAAAATGGCAACTATGACACCCTCACCACACACATTAGGCCAACCTTTGTAGTCTACACTAAAACCAAAAGACAAGACTATTACTTTGAGCTCTAAGAACATGGGAAATAGTACTTACCACCTTCCTAGGTTAAGATAAGATGTGCCCAAAGATGACATAAGCCAATGGGGCTACTGTGAGGAACTTGATCCCTCCCCTCCTTTGAAAGAATATTTCCAAGAGAATTATCCTTGGCCATCTCAGTTTGCATTGAAGTAGAATTATCAGGGGGGAGGCCTTGGCACCAAAGAGTAGGAAGGAAACACCATATTGAGGCTACAATAAGACCAAGATACTAAGGCTTGGGTCATGAAACTAAACAAAAGGGACCTATAGCATCATCTAGTGCCTCTAACAACATCAGTGAGAGAAACACTCTCCTTGAAGACATACTAGAGGAGGAATCCATCTTACATGCATATGATGATGTAGATCACACTGACCTCTCTTCCATGTTCGACTACTTATACATCTGCACCATTAGCCTATCCCTTAAACATCCTAAACTCATAGACTGGGACCTACATGGTAGCGCACCTATTGATACCTTTCCCAAAATGGATTAGTACATACATCTTATGGGATTGGGGGAAGATGAACACCCTAACTACAAAAGTAAAGAGAAGCAAAATAAAAAAAGGTCACCTAGCGAAAACTTCCCTGAGGTGCTTCGTGACCTAGAAAAAGTAAAAACAAAGGGTATATGTGATAGCGAAAACCTTGATGAGGCACTAGAAGATGGGGATGTTCATCTCCCCCTTGTGGGAACTCAACTCTTTGAACGATCATTGATCCTGATAGAGGAAACACAAGAAACAAATTTGGGAACTGAAGATCCCAAAATCACTTATGTATCCAAAGCACTATCAGAAGAAGAACATTTTACGATTGCCAAGCTTCTCAAAGAAGGCATCGTCAAATTTGCATGGACTTATTCAAACATATCGGGGCTTGAGCCTACTTTAGTAGTTCATCACCTAGACGTACATCCTGATGCTAAGCCTATCAAGGAAAAGCTTCAGAAAACACACCCCCAGGTGGCTTTACTGGTTAAGAAAGAATTGGAGAAGCTATTGGACACTAGATTCATAAGACCCATTGACTATTCAAAATGGATCTCAAATGTAGTGCCCGTAGCCAAACAAAATGACACTATTAGAGTATGTACATACTTCCGTGATCTCAACAAGACTTGTCCCAAAGATGATTTTCCTTTTCCAAACATCAACATGTTGGTTGACCTCACTACGGGACACAAGATGGTTTCCCTTATGGATGGCTTCTCTGGATATAATCAGATCAGAATTGCACCTAAAGATCAACATAAAATAGCTTTCACCACACCATGGGGCACCTTTTGTTATAATGTTATACCCTTTGGCCTCAAAAACGTGGGGGAAACCTATCAATGAGCTATGACCATTATCTTCCATGACCTCATCCACATCATAATGGAAGATTATGTTGATGATCTACTAGGAAAATCAAGAACAAGGGGAGAACATCCTACAGTACTCAAGAATATCTTTGAGCATCTAAAGCAGTATAAGCTAAGAATAAATCCTAAGAAATGTGTCTTTGGAGTCACATTAGGAAAACTACTAGGTTTAATTGTCTCTCGAAGACATATAGAAGTTGATCTAGTGAAAGTCTTGAGCAATTATGGATATGCCTCCACCACACAACCTCAAATAGTTAAGAAGCCTACAAGGTAAGTTACAAACCATCTAGTGGTTCATTGCTCAATTAGCCAACAAGTGTCAGTCGTTCACTCATCTCCTGAAGAAGGATACCACTTTTAAGTGGAACCAACAGTGTCAAATCAATTTTGACAAGATTAAAGAGTATTTGGCTCTTCCACCAATCCTTATGCCACCAATTCTTGGTAAGCCACTCTTGTTGTACATTTCTTCTACTTTAGTGGCACATGGAGCATTGTTGGTAGAACACGATGAGTCATCAAAGGAAATATCAATCTATTACATCAGTCGGACCTTGGTTGGTTATTCAAGCTTAATTATTCTCTAATGGAAAAAGCTTGCCTAGCCAAGGCTTTTAGTTTTCAAAAACTTTGACATTACATGCTCAGCCATCTAGTAAAGCTCATATCCAAGGTCGATCCACTCAAATACCTATTATCCAAGACAATTCTAATTGGTCGCATGGCTAAGTGGGTCATGCTTCTGAGTGAATTTGATATAGAATATGTGGATCAAAAAGCTATTAAAGGACAAGTGATAGTTGATCAACTGGAAGATGCTCCCCTAGTAGATGCCTACCTCCTAACAACAAAATTTCCTAATGAAGGAGTCTTCACAGTAACAAAAGCAACCACATGGACACTATACTTTGATGGGTTGTACACACACAATCGATTGGGGAAGGAATCTTCCTTATCACTCCCCAAGGAGACTATATACCAAAGTCATTCAGATTGGCCTTTTTCATGCACAAATAACATAGTTGAATATGGAGCTCTTCTTATTGGCCTCAAAATTGCAATCCAATGGCATATTACCCACCTAAAAGTCTTTGGTGATTCTCAATTAATCATCAAACAGGTCAATGATGAGTTTCTCACAAAAGATGATAAGATACTGCCCTATAAATGCATGGTAGATGTCTTTAAGAAGTATTTCACCTCCATCTAGTTTGATCAGATTCCAAGAGTCAAAAACAAAGCAACTGATGCCATGGCTACCATTGGTTCCTTAATTGACATGCCCAAAGACAAAATAGAGTGTGAGTTCCTCATTGAACAACTCTTAGTCCCAGCATACGATATCCCAGAAAGTGAGATGGTGTGTGACATTGTAGGTCCCATGTCACCATGGTACCATGATATCTACACTTACCTTCGTGACAATATCCTACCCCCCAATCTCACTTGCAATCAAAGAAAATCTTTCATCCAATGAACATCCTGTTACATAATTGTATGTGATACACTTTATCGACGTGGGTATGATGGAACCCTCCTTCGGTGTTTGAATGAGACTAAAGCCCACATTGCATTAACAAAAGTACATAGTGGCGTATGTGGTCCCACTCAAATGGCATGACCCTAGCTAAGAGAATTCTCCCTGTAGAATATTACTGGCCTACATTAGAACATGATTCTTTTGAGTTCGTCAAAAAGTGCTTACCTTGTTAGCAACACATTGATTTGATACATGCTCCAGCACAGGATTTGCAGCCTCTTGTAGCACCATGGCCCTTCTCTTAGTGGGGTTTCAACCTAATCAGAAAGATCTATCCCCCATCCTCCAATGGCCATACCTTCATCATTACTGCAACTGAGTACTTCACCAAGTGGGTGGAAGCAATGCCACTTTCACATATTACAGGTACTCAGATTTTCAAATTTATCCTATTCCATATTCTCTATAGATATGGAATACCATCCACCATAAATTTTGACAATGGAAAGCCTTTCAAGAACCAAGCCATGAAACACCTTTGTGACACCTTCCATATTCAACATCGTTGGTCTACGCCTTATTACCCCTAGGGTAATGGTCAGGCGGAAGCCACGAATAGAACCCTCATCAGAATCCTCAAAAAGGTGGTCAACAATACTGGTCAAGATTGGCACCTTCACATCCATCCCACCCTTTGGGTATACCACACTTCCATCTGCACCCCTACCGAAACCACTTTGTATTCTCTCATCTATGGTACTGAAGCCATCTTACCGATTGAGGTAGAAATCCCATCACTAAGAATCTCCCTGAAGAACCTTATCAGCAATGAAGACGCTTGAGTTGCAAGACTCAGCTAGCTAGAACTCCTAGATGAAAGATGGATCAAAGCATATGACCACCTTCAAGCCTATTAGAGTCATATGAAAAGAAGCTACAACAAGAAGGTCTATCGTCGCTAGTTCAACATTGGTGACTTAGTCCTCAAGGAGAATCAACGCACTCAATAGGATTGAGAAGCAAATTGGCTAGGTCCTTATGTCATCACAGCCAAGTATGGATTAGGGGCCTACAAACTTGCTACACCTAAAGGAGGGACCCTAGAGGATCCCATTAACATCATGCACCTAACAAGGTTCTACACTTAAATCAGTTGGGGTATCCTATCCTGCAAAAATAAAAAAATACAAAAAAAGTAAAAAATTATCAAAAATACAAAAAAAATCAAAAAATAGAAAAATCCAAAAAAATAGTAAAGAGAAATAGTTTGTCCTATGGTGAAAACCACCCTTGGTGGTGCCTTAGATAACCACGTTTGGTAAAAACTAGTCATAGGTGCCATTCGTAAAGGGCTTAATCATTATCTACCTTACATCCTAGTTACTTTATGCCCCCATCCATTTTGATCTCATATCCTATCATCCCACTAATCCCATCCTTTCATCCGCTTCTTCCATCTAGTAAGTTGGTATATTTTGGTTGAGCATTGGATGAGCCTCATCCGCTATTTGTCTGTTGGTGTTTTCCAGTGCACCTAAGACATCTCTAAGGAATAGCCAATTCCTATACTCAAGACTCTTTAAATGAATGGCCAACTAACAAGATCTAGTCAATGACTAAGATCTTCTGCACTTTAGGCTCTCTGGGACCAAGTAGGGTATTCCTAGTGTGTTCATTTGAGGTTTTGCTTTGTAGAACACAACATTTACACATATCACATTTGAATGAAGGATAATTATGCAAAAATTACTATGAAATTGGCTTGTTTCTAAGTAATTTGCTACCCATTCATCAAAATGAAGACACCCTTAATGAGAATTGACACACATGAACTTTGGAATTAATGAATTTTAAATGAATTTAAACCCTGGCTTCAGGTTGGCCGCTAAATGACTTCTTGATTAAAACCCCTTAGGTAAATCATTAAGGAATAGATCAGTGTCTTATTTATTGGGCAAATGGAATCACACATACAAGGACTAGTAAAATAGAAATGACCCAAGAATTCAATGGAATAGACTACTCTCATAATAAATTTTCATCATGGAGCTCAAATTTTCTGATACATTACTAATTATTAAATTCTTCGAAAATGAACGTAAATTTATGACCCCATTTAAGTATTTAATTGATTGCTTGAATCAAAACAAAGAACATAGACATACATTCGAACAAACTTCACTTAGACTTGCAGAAGGAAAGAAATATATCAGAATTATATATTTTCTTATGTTTAAGTCATATTTGTGAAATAATTTAAGCTAACTACATGAGTTCATTCATAAAGCTCAAAACTTTCAAGCTATTCTATTCCTATCTACCCATATACGTTTGACCGAAACCTAGCGAGAATTTTCCTCTCCCTGCAAATGAGCCATGGTTTTCCTTTTATATGATAAGGGAATGACAAGCTTTAGGCTTAAATGTAGTTTCATTATAGATAATTTTCATTTCATCAAAATCTGAACTCATTTTACTTGCATTTCAAAACCGCCACATGTTGAATCTGCAAAACATGGTGCAACTAGGGAAAACCAAAATGTAACCGCTGCTAGAGAAGGGAAAATGCAAAGTGCCACTAAAATTACCTTTGTCGCCATCCATGCTACAATGAACTAGGTATCCAAAATTCCATGAGGGTGCACAATCGATGTCAAATACCAAAATGTGCCATATACGCAAAAAATAGGACCACCACAACAAATTGCATCAACATAAAAAATTTAGACCACACACACAACAAATTATTATTTACCTATTACCCCACCTTTACCAGTGCCATGCCCATGATACATAGGACCACTCTTGGTCATTTCCAGAGGAGGAGAGGAAATCTTGGCTTCTTCCTTTTTCTTTTCTTTTCCCAACACTATTCTAGTCTACCCACTAGGGATTTTGACTGCTAACGGTGCAATAGATATCACTTCCTCATCAGAGGGAAAACCATCATTCAAAAGAGCTAAATAACGATAGTAGTTGGAGTTGGTCTAGGTTCTAGAGGAGCTGCTCATAAGATCAATAGGTGAATGTTGGCATCTAATGGAGACACACCCATACCTTATCTTCCTTTGTGCTCCTGTGGGAGACCACAATGTGCTCTTTCCTTTGTCATCCACTTTTCCTGTAACATCACCCTGGAATTGTAGCCTTCAACTACACCTACTGGGTGTGAGTCTGGGATTTTTAGTGGAAATATTGGCCTCCATGGCTGGAGCAGCTTCTGGTGCATTAGAACTAGACCTTCGGGAACTCAAGTGAGCAGACTTCCTTACTGGTTTGCTCATTTTTCTTTTCTAATAATTACTCACATTGCCTTGACTTAATCAATCACACTTCTAACTACTAAGTGTAAATGACATGAATAAAAACTATTCCTTCTATATTTATCGCATGGAGTGATGACGTTCACAATCAATGTCTAACACACTTGTGTAACCTAGGCAGCTCGTTGGCAGATGTACTGTCACCGTTTAATTCCCTATTTGCATGGAAATCCATAGACTATTCTTCATGATTACCAAAATTTGTGTCTCCACACAAATTGAGATCAAATCAATTGGTTTGTAAGATGTTAGCCATTAATGCGAGCTGGTTGCATAGAGTAAAAATGACCATCACGTGTTATTTTCCAACTTTGAATGCTATCTGTCAATCTTTTACCTTGATGGATGATCACACAACCAAGCTTTGTTTGACAACCTTTGATTTCCAGTAGTGCTCAGCCAAAATTTTCATAGCCAATGGAGTTCTTCCATGTTAGATGATGCCTTCACAGTGTGTGGGATCTATGGTTCGAGTAGGTCAGGACAGGTGTTGAGATCTCGCTAGTCGTAACCACCTTTCATTTTAATCCAGTGAGCCTGTGGGGAATGGTGAAGATCATTCCACCAGATTGATCTCATCCACTCTTTGAAGATACTAGGCCATGGGAGCGCTAGTGGGGAGTGGGTCTTGTAGTTTTCATGGACATGCGTTGGCTTCTCGCCAACCTCATTGCATTTATCTTACTGGCACTTAAATCTCGTGGGATGGTGGGGTATGGTCCAGATCTTCTCCCTGATCTTTGAATCTTGAAATTTGCACATCACGTAACATTAGCATTTAATAGACAGGACTTGGTCTAGCCGATGATGACATGACCACTGGGGTTAATGAAATAAGGCTTAAGTCATCGTGTTAAATTTAAAACCCAACTTTAGGAAAAGACTTGATATGGTGGGAAAATGATGATTAGTTCTTCGGGCTAATGGGGCCGGTAGATTGACGTGTCAAATGGCTCAAGAGATGACTTAAGGGGTCAATGACTGACTGAGCAGGTCAACCTAAAATTATAATGTTTACATGCTTTTCTGAATAAAATCCTACTCACCTATGAGGACAAGGGTTTATCAAAGAGGTAGACCAGATCCATGGAGAGAGAGAAAATCCATCAATATTTTAGAAGCTCCAACCCTATCATCCTGAGCTTTTTATCCTAATCTGAGCTTGTGTCGTCAGTCTTGTTGTTGCGTTAGTCCTTCATGTCCATCTAGCTCCCTTCATCATGTCAGTCTTCATTTAGATCCCATCACATCCTGTCAGTATTTTTGGTCTTTGTTGAACAACGTTGTCCCTGTGCTTTCACTTAGGCAAGGCTAGTCATTTGATCTGCCCCTAGGGTATTTTTTCCATCCCATTTTGGTCATCCATTATGGTCTCCATTGGCCCCTTATGCTCTTATCCCTGGCCTGTCTCCATTTTTTGCCTTTTCGCCTTTATCCATGGTCTTTTCTTGAACTACGAGGGCTCTGTACTTTCACGTAAACAAGGCTAATCTTTGATTAGCCCTTGAGCCCCTAGGTCATTACGGTGTGTCAGTCTTGTGTCTCGTGTCTTGTGTCGTGTCGTCAAGTATGTCCTTATCTAGCCGGTTCTTCAAAAATGAGATTCAATTAGTTTCAGAATCACTTGCATCATGATCGATCTTTTAATTTAGTATCCATGTTTGGTCTCAATAGGATGAATCCTTCCTAATAGACCTCATCAACCCCATCAATCCTCTTGATCCTATGGAAAAGGATGTTTTGAAATTGATTGCGATCTTTTGATACTTTTGTCTTTTATTTATCATTTGAGCTCCCGATCACAACTTTCCAATGACGCCATGATCTATCATATTATGGTGTGTTTTGCTCGGTTAACATAGGGGTATATCTTGATCTTTTTTGCTTTGTTTCTTTCTTCCTAGTTGTCCCATGTGGTACCCACCAAGATCCTAGAGGTCTTGTGTTATGCTGGGGCATCCTTTTGTGCTTGTGGTTATCCAATACCTAGCCCGACCAAGGTCTTCATGACTTTGGGGTGTTGGGATAGCCTTCTTGTCTGTTGTGATTTTTTTATGCATTAGATGCTAGTTTTCCTTGGTTTACATACCATGGTACCTAGTGTCTTATGTAATAGAAAACATCAGTGCTCTGAAAATGGAAAATTGCATTAGGATTGCATTTCATGATCAACTCCATTGCATCACATTTATACCTAACCTATGACCTATGATTTTGGTTTTCCAAAAAATAACCTTCCATCTCCTAATCTTATAAGGATACCTATGGTTCTTGATAGGTGCAATTTCACACCCATCTTCCCTTAATTTTATAATTATTACAGGGAAAGTACTTGCCATTAAACCAACACTACGCCTACCACCTACCCTCATTACTATGCGAGTCCTTATTGAAAATAATGTTCATGATGCATTTCATTTCATGTTAGATCATCACACTCACATTTCACACACCCTTATTTTGTACAAGATAAAGTAAACATGATCACTGCAAATAAAGTTTATCTACCATCCACATTGCATTTGATTTATCCATTAGTAAGAAATTTAATTACATCTCATGTCACACTATAGGTTCATTGCATTCCATCTCATATTTCTTTAGATTAATCATATTTGGTTATTCTAAGCATCTTAAATTCATTTCATTATCTATTCATTTCCATACTAGGCCATATCATTAGCACATCACATACATTGCCACCTACATCACAAGTTGTCAGATCCATATCCATAGCATTTAAAGTCATAAATCAATCATCACACCCTGCATCATACATGTTAGTTGTCATATAAGCATTAAAATACATCATCATAAGCATATCCATACATCATATCATAATGATCATCCATAATAAAATCATAAACATACACATATGCACATGTAAAATCATCCATTGCATAAGCATCACATAGTATCAATAAGGGCTATCGCATATTATATATACAAATAAAAATATGAATTTCCATCACATAGTCCATGATAATGTCCGTCATATAATCAAAATACATATCCATTGCATATAACATCAAATAAGATACAAATACAAGGCTCTAGATCAACTTTGATGTGCTACTCTGTACTACACATCCATCCTGCACCTTTCAAAAAATAATATCCTGTCACCTATCGTTTCCCCTCTCTACTGTGAGCTGCCTACATCTAATCTTTGGGATAAGTCTAGCACTCCCCTCTGCATGGAGGAGTCTCTCTCCAACTACTGTATCCATGGGTACGTGTCCCTCTTGACTGGGATGGGGCTAGCATATGTAGCCTCACTCGAATGTAGGGATGTACCTGCCGCTCCTCTGGCACTAATGTATAGTAGGCCACCATATAATAGCTAGCCTCTCAGATATAATCATCCCACTCCACTGCTTGATATCTGACTGCATCTCGCTCTCCCCTGTATTTGTCCTAGGATCCACATATGGATCTCTGCTCCTGCACCCATGCATCCTATGCCAACCTCAGTTGATCTATCTCTACCTCCATCCATCACACCTACTTTGTGGTCCTATCCCTGTCAGCCTACATTTGTGCCTGCAATCTCTACACCTCTGCCCCCAACTCACCTCCCTCACCCTATGTTGCCTGTGCCCGAGTCTGTACTATATCTCTCTCTCTACAACCTATGCCAATTCAACCACCACATCCCTCTCCCTTTGTAGGGTCTGCATCTATATCTGTGTTGCGTCCCTCTCACTCTATAGGGTGTGAACCTATGTCTATGTTGCATCCCTCTCTTTCTACAAGGTATGTACCTGAACCTTCATAACATCGTCCCTCTCCTGCATCAGTCCCATGTCCCCCACTATCTGATATGCTACCTAGACTTTGTCATGAAGCTCATCTCGCTCCTATCTCAGCTCAGTCCTTTCTCTCAGTAGCCCCTCCACCTGTATCCTCAAATCATCCAAGTCCTTCTCTACCTCTACCATGGTCCCTGCTAGTACTTGCTCTATCACTCCTCCCAGTTCCCACTGTCACCTCAATTGTAGTATAGTCATTAGTGCCTCTAGCCTATCTTGCTCCCATCTAGCAACCACTACCTCCTCATGCTCTCTGGATACCTCTCCCTCTAGCTGATTCACCTATGCTCATAGCCATCTCACCTCAGCTCGCAAACCATCCTTCTCTACCCATAGCTCCTCCACATACTACGATGTTGCATCAGCTATAGATCTAAAAACCCTCTCACCCTTTGCCCACACGCTAGAAACCTCTACTTGTAGCTTGCTCACCTCTACCTCTATTCTACATCTTACAGCCTCTACATCTCTCAGTCTCTACTCGGTGATCTATAATCTCACCATGGCCCCTCTTAATAGTATAGTCGAATCCTCTGCTATAGGTCGCACCATGGCCAATGGGGGAATATCATGAACATCCATATCCATTGCCTTCACCTCTACCTCATCTCTCTCATTCATCATCTCCACATCTACCTCATCTCCCCCATCCTCTGCTCTGATCTCCACCCGGGCTCTCCTCCATGGTCTCCTCCTCCTCATCACCCTCTTTTGTTGCTCTGCAACCCCAGCCACCATCTGTTCTCTCTCCTACTGTCCTGCTGCTCCAGCTACCTCCTGCCCTTTCCCATCCCTCTATGCCATTCCTACCTCATCTCTCCCCTCCTCTGCCTCGATCCCCACTCTAGCTCTCCTTTGTTGTGTCCTCCTCCTCATCCTCTCCTGCTACCCTATGGCCCCAGCCTCATCTTGTCCTCTATCCTATTGTCATGTGGCCCCTACATCCCCCTACTGCCCTACTGCTCTAGTTTCCTCTTTTCCTCTCCTTTGTTGTCCCCTCCTCCGTCTCCTTTGGCCTTCCAATCGAAGCTCATCCTCTGGCCGAAACCCTACTGCCCCCACAATCGGCTCCTCTGGAGTAATTTGTGGAGGCTAGTGACGGGTATGCCACATGACATATCAAATTGTCACTCCTATCTCTACATTCACCTCGGTCCTACCTGGGTAGGGTACTAGCTACAATGTCTCCCAGTGCTCTCTCACAAACCTAAGGAAAATCGGCTCTCCCCATGGCCGGTCTTGAGTAATCTGTTGAAACCTCTCTAGTCCGCGCAAAATGTTTTGTGTAATCCTGAACTGTCTGGTCACTCTGTCTGGCCTATGTGCCTCCACTGTCCGTGGCTCCCTCCCAACTATGTAGGATTTGGTGCAGAAGTAGCCTTTGTGTCTCTCCTCATCCCTTCTCCCTCCCAAAAATTGTTGTGTCATGTATGACCTCCACACTATATCCTCCTCCTAAAGGTCATCCATTGTCCTCATCCATCTGTCTAGATCCCTAAAGCCCTCATAGTGTCACACCCAGCCATACTCTTCCCCATACCAGTAAGCTATTGGTGTTGTCTCATCCTCCAATCCTACTCTCACCACTCTTGGCCTAGCAACACTGATGTGCTCCCAAGCCCATACCTGTAGCAACATCACCTGCATCATGCTAAGCACCTCTCGGTAGCACATGATATGCATGTCTGTATATAGCTATGCTAGAACACATGTATCCCATGTGAACTGTCGTACCTCATCCCCTTAGTGGATGATGTCAAAATCATAATCGTCTGACATCCTCGACTCCTCTTCTCCTTCCTCTCCTCTTCAGTCTCTCTCACTCAACTTTAAGGTGTGCAAATAAGGAGTGGCAATTTCCAAAATTACCTTATATAACCTTTTCCCTCATCTTTTAACTTTTTTTAAGTGAAGGGTAATTTTTACCCTTTATTTAAAACATCTTTTAATTCAACTAATCCTCTAACTTCTCGGGGCCGCCATTTACAAACTGTGTCCATTTGCCTTTGTTCAAAAGCCAATCTTCATGGTTTTCTGGGCTCTATCCAACTGTACCTCTCATTTCCTCATATTGAGAAGTCGCCTAGTGCCCCTTTTTCTTCCCCAACCACCCTCTCGAGGGGGCATACCCTACCATTTTCCTCTTTCCTCTATTATGGTCATTCCCTTGTGAGATTGGGGCATCTCCTTTCATTTCCCTCCATTTGTGTAGCTCACGTAACTCCTCCCATGTTGGGGAATTATGTTCTAGTCACATCCTCTATAGAGTCATAGACATTTTATTTTTCTTTGAAACATTGTTATTCTAACAATATTTTGAAGAGGGGAAAAATGTAGACACCCAAATTTGACCACTCCCATATGGTCAAATCCACCTCTTTTATCCGCCTATTTAATTAGTATTAATTAAATGATTTATTAATTTATATTTCCCCTTTCCCTAAGGTTCCTAAAGTATTTTAATTAATACTTTACCTTTCATCCTTTCTCTAAATTAAATAAACACACCAATTTATTAAATTTGGTCATTTAGCCTCTGGGAATTTAAATTAATTTTAAATTCCTCTTTTTATCTCTCCTCACATCCTCCATAACCTTCTTTTAATCTGGATTAGTTTAATTAATCCATGATTAGGATGTGCACACCTTTAATTAGGATTAATGTCACATCCTCCACATCTTCCAACTTTCTTCTAATCTTCCATTAATCTTCTTAATCACCTGTTTGCACAACCTTAATCTAATCCCCTCAATACATTTAACATGGATTTTTGGTCAACCTTCACAATTTCCACGTTTAGCCTAGATCCTCTTACCCATGTGAATTAAAAATTCACATTTATCCTTCCAAGACTCTCCTTTTCTCCATGCAAGTTGTTAAGAGTTCTAGAAATCCTCACTTGTCACATAACCCACATGAGGACAAGTACTTACCTTTTTGAAAACCTTATTTTATCCCCAAGGTACTCCCAATCACGTGAATTTAAAATTCACATTTATTTCCCCAACCACTTATCTCTTCCCCATGGAGATTTTTGAGGAATACTAAAATTCCTCATATGTCACTTTCCTCGTGGATATGGGAACAAGAAATTCATTTTCAAGGAAATCTTCTCCTAATCCCAAGGTACTTGCAAGTACCTCCACCTCACATGTCCTTTTTCCAACTCACTTATCCTTGTGACATCTTATCCTCTACATGGCAATATGTGAGGGCTTGTGAGTCCACAACTTACCACAACCCTTCATTTTTCCCATGTTGGAAAGATCTTGACCATCCATCTCTCTAGAGATTCTTCCCTTAAAATGGAATATTTTCTCTCAATTCATTCATTCATCACATTCACAATTTGCATTCAAACTCTCCAACTCTCAAGCTTTCACAACCTCCATTGTTGCATTCTTGAAGCTCCATTTTTGTATCCATTGCATTCATCCACTCAAATATCTACCATCATTAGTTGAATCCTCATTGTGTCCCTCTCCATTTTGCATCCATTTTCATCACATTTTCCATGAAGGAGCACCGTGCGTGAGCACCGCCAAGCAAAGTGCAAGTAGATTTTGAAGTTTTGTTTTACAATCTCTTTCATTTTGTTTGAAAGGTCTTTAACAACATCCGGTTGTGTTTGAGGACCTTTGGTCTCTAAGGTTAAGTTGAATAAGCTAGGAATCATTTTTGGTTGTTTCCTAAGTTTTAGGCGTAAATTGAAAACATGAACGTGGTTTTCAAACAGCATGATTTTTGCCATTCTTAGGCTCGGGAAAATTAACCTAACTGTTTCTTGACATTGTATATGGGAAATATCGACCTTTGACAAAGGTTGGACGTTTGGAATATTGGCAGTTTCATGTGAATGGGAAGAGAATAGTGATTTTTGGTGAAAAAAATATAGTTTTCTGTTCTTGCGTCTAAACAGTAGATTGGATGAATTAAATAAAGAATTTTTGTTGTTTACTGGCATGTAAAGAATCCTTTTTGAAGTTGTGTTTTGTCATTGTAGATAGTTTTTCCATCGCTTCCTTCTTTCATTGTAAACTCGGTGTCTTTTCTTTAATTTAGTTTTGACTGGTAAATGGAATAAAGAAGGAGCTTTAGCCCACACTCCCACCGTACCAAGAAGCATGGGAACATTGGGAACGTGGCTAAGCTCCTTTAGTGTACATAGGTTAGCAGTAGGAGTCAGTAGAGTTCCAAAAAGCATGCTAAATGACTTTTCCTAGGACAGTGAGAACCTGGCTAGGAAAAGCTTGAGGACAACGTGAATAATTTGCAGGGGAGTGAAGATTTTTAAAATATTATTTTTTGAGGATTTATGGGAGTGTCTTGGCTCTGCATGGTGACAAGGAAGATCCTGTAACAATCCATTTTTATGAAGAACTTTTCACCAGTTTTGAATCAGCCTGGAAAAGCTAATGAAACCCTAGGTTTCTTGACCTTTTTGGTGTCTGGACAATATAGGGCCTGAGCAGTCTTGAAGCCATAAGAATCTTGGAGGTGAGGACATGTGAAACACATTTCCTAAGCAAAGAACTAGGTTACTTGGTGGGTTTAGAAGGAGAAAGCATTTTTCCCCTGTTTCAAAGAGCTAATTGGGCTTAAGGCTACTAGCCTTTCAAATACAAGAAAAGCATTTTCTTGAAAGCGATGGAGATTTTGTGAATGGAGGTTGATTAGGAGCTTTAGTCGAATGATTTTGGAAGCCATGGAATATTTTCACACCCCTGCAACAAGATTTGGAAGTATTTTGGAGTTGAGCTAGTCTTTAAGGCTATTGAGGGCTAGAAATTGCATGAGAGGGAAAGCACCAAGAATGCTTGGTTAAGGCAGTGTGATTGATTTGAAACTTGATAGAAGGGTTGGCAGGGAGGACCAGGGGTGCCTAATAACTTTTAGGACCTATAGGTTGTGTGGTGGAGAAAAAAACCAAGAGTTACCAGTTGGAGACCCAGAGCATTGAGCTAGTGATTGGCTTAATCCAACCCTTGCTCTATCAGATTGGTATCAGAGCAGTGAAAGATTTGGAAAAGCAGCTTATATGTCTGAAGTGGAGTCCAGTGAAACCCCCGCCATGGTGACAAATGCACAGTTAGCCAAGAAGGTTGAAGAACAAGAAGAGGACAACAAGGCCCTGAAAGAAAGAATTGAGCAATTGGAGAAGGCATTGAACAATGCAAGGTTGGAAGGAACAGTGCCAAAGGAAGAAGAGGTTGCAGAGGAGGACAAGGTCCCTGAACTTGATCCTGTTTTGGAGGAGGAGCCTTTCTTGAAGGCATTAAAAGCCCTAAGTGGAAAAGGACTTGAGGGCATACCGTTGTTCTATGGAAAGATGGATCTCGATCTGGTCATGGATTGGATAGATGGAATGGAGAACCATTTTGAGTGTGATGGAGTCATGGAAGCTCAGAAAGTGAAGGTTGCAAAATCAAGGTTGAGAGGATCAGCTTTGACATGGTGGAAATTTATCCAGACTGAAAGGGAGAAAGAAAGCAAGCATCCCATATCAACCTAGAAAGGAATGGTTGCTAAAGTGAAGGAAGCATATATGCCAGATGATTATGAGATCCAACTTCACAAGAAGAGGCAAAGTTTAAGACAAAAAGACCAAGATGTCAACACCTATACTGAAGAGTTTCAGAAACTTTGCTTGAGATCAAATGTGGCAGAAGATGAGAGCCTAAAAGTGGCTAGGTACCTTAATGGTTTGAAGTGGAACATACAGGAAGAGATGGATTTACTCAGCCCCAAGATACTCCACCAATGTTATCAGCTGGCTATCAAGATTGAAGAGAGGAATAAAAGAAAGCATGATCAGTCCTCTAAAGGTAGAGGCAGAGGCAAAGACCAAAGAGGACAGCATGGAGGTTACCAAGGAAGAGGTAGTGATCAAAGAAGCCAAGGTGAATCCAAGCTTACTGAGCATGGAGGTGAAACATCTTCAAGAGGAGGATTTAATAGAGGAAGAGGACCTCAAGGAGGTTCAAACAGAGGAAGAGGAGCAGGCAGAAGTAACTCTTACTTTGCCACCATGAAATGTTATCACTGTAATCAGCTAGGCCATCCAGCTTATAGATGCCCGGAGAAAGCTTCTTCAAGCAATGAGAAAAGAGTAGATTATGGACAAGAGGACACCATGAATGTCAAATCACCTGAGATCAATCATATAGAATCAGAAGTAGGTGAAAATCTGATGTTCAACAGGGTTTTGATCAGGCAACCGGTCAAGGAAGAACCCAAGCAAAGGAGAGCATTGTTTAGAGCAAGGTGCAAGATATTGGGAAAGGTATGCAAGGTCATTGTAGATTCTGGTTCTACAAATAATATCATCTCTGAGGAGGTAGCAACTAAGTTAGAGTTGTAGAAGGTACCTCATACCAATCCTTACAAAGTCACATGGTTGAACAAAGGGTAGAGTGTTCTAGTGAATGAGCAGGTTACAGTGGAATTCTCAATTGGAGGCTACAAAGACAAGCTGATTTGTGATGTACTACCCATGGATTCATGCCATCTTCTTCTTGGCAATCCATGCCAATATGATAGAGGTGCTATATATCATGGGAAGGAGAACACCATTGAATTCAAGAAGGATGGAAGAACCTTCAAGCTGCAATCATTGATTGAGGATGATGAAGGACAGTCCAAGGTTCCTAACATCATGTTGAGCAGTGGCAAGGAATTCATTAAGGATCTACACCAAGGGAATGAAGGTTATGTGGTCCTAATGCAGTCCAAAGAGGAAGAAAAGGCCGAGAAGACAGTCATACCTGAAACAGTTCAAAGGTTGCTAGAAAAGTACAAGAGCATAGTGAGTGATGGAACACCTGCAACTCTACCACCAAAGAGAGCAATAAGTCATCAAATTGACTTCATACCTGGAGCTTCTTTCCCTAACAAGGTAGCATACAAACTCACACCAGATCAGAATCTTGAAGTGGCTAGACAAGTGGAAGAATTGTTGAATCAAGGTCTAATTCAAAAGAGCATTAGCCCTTGTGCAGTCCCAGTTGTTTTAGCAACAAAGAAAGGAGGTAAGTGGAGATTATGCACTGATTCTAGAGCAATTAATAGGATCACCATTAGGTATAGATTCCCAATACCTAGAATTGAAGATTTAATGGATTTCCTTGGAGGAGCACAGTATTACACCAAGTTAGATCTTAAGAGCGGTATCATCAAATCGTAATCAAGGAGGGTGATGAGTGGGAAGACAACTTTTAAGACAAATGATGGTTTGTATGAGGGAAAGTGATGCCGCTTACATCTCAAATGACCATAGCATGTCTATGAGACTAATGAATGAGGTGCTTAAGGATTTCACAGGGATTTTTGTGGTAGTCTACTTGGATGACATACTGATTTTCAGTAAGATAGCAGAAGAACATTTGAAGCATGTGGAGATGGTTCTCAAAAGGCCGCAAGAAGAAAAATTGGCAATCAACCTTGAGAAGTGTGAGTTCTTCAAACAATAACTTGTGTATCTAGGCTTTGTAGTATCCCAAGGAACGTTGAAGATGGATCCAAGCAAGGTGGAAGCCATCCTAAACTGACCTACACCAACCACAACAATAGAGGTAAGGAGTTTTCATGGTTTAGCTTAGTTTTATAGGAAATTCATCAGAAATTTTAGTGGTATATG
>VDFB02038281.1:0-21155 GCA_007258455.2 Sequoia sempervirens | reverse complement strand
AATGTAATTCAACCCCAACTTGTCCTTTACTCACCTTCACATCAACCTCAACCTCCACCTAAACCTGAGTTCACCCTTTACCCACCTTAGCAAGATGTTGTTTCCCATACGCATTACATTAGAGAAATAACCTACAAGCACCACAACCAACCCCAACCTCCTTACCTTTACCCAATACCACACTTCCTAGTGCTCCTTAATTAAGAGAGTATGATCTTATTGAGCAACTTAAGAGCACTCCCTCCAAAATCTCCCTTTGGGACCTTCAAAATTCACCAAGCTATCATTCTATGCTCCAAACAACATTACAACAAATAGTGGTTCCTCCTGGTACAAACACAACTAATGTGGAAACTCTTATACAAGGAATGAATACAGTTAATGTAGACATTACCTTTCATCAACATCAGCTCCCTCCGTTAGAATTAAGAAAACAAAATTAAGCCTTTATGATAATTTCTCAATATAATACAATAGACATAAAATTAACCCTTGTTGACAATGGGTTTAACCTTAATATGTGCAGTGTAAAGCTCCTAGATCGATTACATGTGGATAAATCAAAAATAAAACCTGATTCCTTTTGTATTAGAGGATTCGCCAATAGTACAAAGAAATTGCTCGGTGTAATCACTTTACCTATCACAGTCATAGTAGTTACCTTGTAAACTCCTATTCATGTCATGCCCTATGATCTTGTGTACAATCTTATTTTGGGAAGGCTGTGGATTCATGAGATGCATGTAGTACCTTTGACCCTTCATCGAGTAATGAAATATGTCTATAACAAATTTTTTTATCAAGTTGCAATAGACCCCGAGCCTAAACATTGCTTACAACTTGAAAAAGGAACAAGTCCTCTGAACACTTTAATTCCAACATCTCACATAGAACCTCTTGAGACCATTAAATAATAAGAAGAAATAGTCTCTAAATTATTAGGTGACGATTAGGGTACATTAGAATTCACACCTTCATTTATGGATGAATACACAATCACATGAAAAGAGGATGACAAACAAGCACAATCAATGGTTATGACAACTCAGAACTCAAAACAATCCTCCCCAACATCTACCTCATCTACTTTGGATGAAAATATAACCTACACAATGAATTTTGATGAGATAGATTATCAACAACCACTCGATCCACAAGAAATGGAAATACTTTATGGACGAGGCTATGAGCTTGTGAAACAATTAGGATATAATGGTAAAGGATGTGGAAAGAATGAATAAGGTATTTGTGTTCCTATAGAACCTAACACACAAGATACAAAGACTAGTTTGGAGTAATATTTTTCAAAGATAACAAAAGCAACTCAATGCCCATCACTCAATATCAATACCATCACATGTAAACCAAAATTCAATCTTACATTGAAACATCCTAAATTCCTCAATATGGATTTGTGGACATGGAAAGAGTAACCCTTTTACTTTTTCTTTTTTTTTCCCTCCTTATGCTTATTTGGCTTGGTTTCACCTTGATTTAATGTTGTAATGTGACTTATACATTCACACTAAGTCTTGAATATTCAAATTATTAAGAATTTATGATGTCTTGTGAAGGTGTTGTGAAGTGTTGTAACACATTTCTACACTTTTATAGACTCTTCTTATTATAATTCATCTAAATATTCCCTTTTTATATCTTATCAAGTCCTATTTCAAAGTGTTGTAAAGTCTTGTAACAAACTTTCATGCTTTTCTAGGCTTGTCACCACTAGTTACACCTTTCTTATGCTTTATTTGGCCCCTTTATGCACTTATAGGCCTTAATTAAGTGTGGTTTTGAATACAAACCCAACAAACATCATTAAAGATGACTTAATTCTCAACATCCACTTGCAAGCCTTGAGTGGGACCCATTTACCATGGGTGGCGAATGAGTCCCTCTTGGCACAAAACTTAAAATAAATTCAAATTTCCTTTGGGTTTTTATTCAATAAGAACTTATGTCGGCCTGTGATGTTGTATTTTTGGGTAATTAGGGAATAAGTGTGTATAAATAATTGTTTCTCCATCCATTTCAATGCCCATTCACAAAATTCATTCAAGCATCCATCCTTGCATTCAATCTCATTCATCCACTTAAGCATCATAACATCACTCAATCAAGAAAATATCAAGCATATTGGAGTAGCCATTGACATATCCTAAGACTTCAACAACAAGGGTTTGGTGAGTTTAGGACATTTTCATGTTTTTTATTCATCATTCCTTGTTTATTTCATTTCATTTCTTTATTAAGGGTTTGATTACCAAAGTGGGATTTGACCAAGGAAAATCCCTATACTCTAACCCTTAACCATTTTCCCTCTCTTTGCATGTGTGTTTGCAAGCCTTGTAGGCAGATTTGTCAAAGAGATAGGTGTTGAAAAGTGTTCAAAAAGTCATCAAAGTTGTTCAAGTCAACTAAACCCTAATTCAAGCTTGGAGACAACATTAAGCTCATTTTTTGCAAATTTGGTTTCATCAACCCAACAAGAAGAAAAGTACAGATTTGGATCCACAGAGTTGATTTCAGAATTTGTATAATTTTGGAGGAGGATTGATTCATCATTTGTGGAAAATGAGTCCCACTGCTAGGCTAGAAAAGGTGATTTCATCATAATTCAGTTCCCGACAGTCAGAAACTAGTTTCAACAAAGTTTACCAAAAGGAGGATTGATTCGCCATCAGTGACGAATGAGTCCCACTGGTCATCAAAAGTGATTTTTGTCAGATTCCAGAACCTTCCAACATTAGCATTCCATCTCTAGGTGCACTCTATTCAGTCTCATTCCATTATGTTTTCATTTGTGCATGTTTCTAGTTCATGTTTGCATACAACACTGGGTTTTCAAACACTTCATATTTCCTAGTTTTGCATACATAATCAATAGTATTTTTCAATTATTTTCATTTAGTCTACCTCATTTAGGAATATTACATTTTTATCATATCCCTCTTTGAGTGTAAACATTGCATTTTGGCCCCAATCATATCTCCTTTTAGGTGGAAAACCCTAGAAAGAGCATATAGCATTAGGTAACCAAAATATTTATTTCCAGGATTCCCCACCATCCTAGGAGTACGTTGAAAGTGATGAAGCCTTGAAACAACTATTAGGAGCTTCTAATAAGTCATCTTCTTCTAAGAGAGAAGTTACCTGCACTATGATTAGTACCACGCAAAACGATGTTGATACTAATGAGACAAACACAAGCATGGAACCATATGATCCTCTAATTCCTAAGCCTAATGTGCTTCCCTTAGGAGATACATTCGACATACCAATAGAAATAGATGATAAAGAAAAAGTTATTAATATTGGGAAGTGCCTTGATTATGAAGAACAAGAGGATACTACAACTTTTCTTCATGATTTTCCTGAATTTTTTGCTCAGAAATATTTTGATATGCTAGGAATAGACCTAAAGATAGTCACACATAACACTATTCTTGCTGAAAATGCTAAGTCCATTCAACAAAAGATAAACAAAATGAACCCTAATATATCCTTGCATGTTAAAGGAGAAGTTGAAAAACTCCTCAATGCATGTTACATTCGACCCATTGATTATTCTCCTTGGATCTCAAACATTGTTGCAATTGCTAAACACAATAATCGTATTAGGATATGTATGAACTTTCATGATTTGAATTAAGCATCCTTAAAAGATGATTTTCCTCTTCCTAATATAGACATGATCATGGATTCAACTGATGGACATGCTTTGTTATCATTCATGGATGGATTTTCTGGTTATAATCAAATCTTCATCAACCCACAAGATCAATACAAGACAACATTTACAACTATTTGAGGAATGTTTTGTTGGGTTATTATGCCTTTTGGATTAAAGAATGCAGGTGCAACTTATCAAAGAGCAATGACATTGATATTCCATGATTACATACATAAAATCTTGGAAGATTATGTTGATGACATCCTTACCAAATATTTAATAATACAAGACAATGTGAATGTTCTTCAAAAAATCTTCAAACAAATGCATAAATACAACATGAGACTCAATCTGAAAAAGTGTTTCTTTGGAGTAGATAGTGGAAAAATTTTAGGGTTTATCATATCTCACAGAGGCATTGAGGTGGACACAAAGAAAATTTATGCTATAATAAACATGCCACCTCCTAGGAACATTTCTCAATTGTGTACGTTACAAGGAAGGATTCAAGCCATCTATTGCTTTGTCGCCTTCTTAGTTGATCAAACGTTACCTTTCACACATATCCTCAAAAGGGATGTGAATTTTGATTGGAATGAGGATTGTAAATAGGCCTTTGAAAGTTTGAAGGAATACCTTGCAACTCCTCCTATTTTGGAACCCACTATGCCAAACAAACCATTCATCTTTTACATAGTTGCATCAACTCACGCTCTTACAGCATTGTTGGCTCAACAAGATAAAAATGGAAAAGAACATCTTGTTTATTACATTAGTTGAACTTTAATCAATTATGAAACATGATACACACCAATCAAAAAAATATATTTGTCTCTTGTATTCACTACTAGTAAGTTGCGACATTATTTAGTAAATGTGGAAATACAAGTCATGACAAAATTTGATCCTCTCAAACATCCTTTCAACAAAATAGACTTATTAGGAAATCTAGCTAAATGGGTAATGTTTTTTACCAAGTTTGACCTTAAGTTTGTTTCATAGAAAGTAATCAAAGGCCAAGCCTTGACTGACCACTTAGCTGACAATCCTTCCCCTCTAGCGTTACCTAGCAATGATTCTTTTCTTGATGATAGTGTGTTGACAATAGAACCTCAAACATGGGAACTATATTTTGATCGATCTAAGTGTAGAAGAAGCTCTGGTGCTGGGGTTATATTAATCCCACCTATATAAAGGCATATTCCCTTGTCATATTGATTAAATTTCCTATGTACAAATAACACAGTTGAATATGAGACGTTAATTGTTGGGGTACGTGTTGCTTTAATCATGGGTGTCAAAGATATTAAGATCTTTGGAGACTCACAATTAGTAATTAAACAAATCAATGGAACATATCAAGCTAAACATGACAAATTATCCAAATACAAATATCTTATCATGTACTTGTTAGAGAAGTTTCATAAATTTACCACTAATAATATCCTACAAAAAGATAATCGGCTTGCGGATGCAATGGCAAGTGTGGCCTCTCCTATATCCCCTCAAGATCCTTCAAAATATTTCACATTCACTATTCACCCTATCATGAAACCTTTGATCGACGAAAAAATGAAGAAGTTTTAACAACAAATGAGGAAAAATCGAGTGAATGGTATGATTCCATATTCAACTATTTGAAAAGTGGTACCTTTCTCGAGCCAACAACCAAAAACCTTTGTACTCGTATACAAAAGCTTGCATCTAAATATATTATCCTTGTCGATGAGCTATATTGAAGTTCATTCAATGGTATCTTACTTCGATGCTTAAATAAATCTGAGATACCTCTAGCACTTCACCAAGCTCATGAAGGTTCTTGTGGTGGGAATCTTGGAGGTAAAACATTGGTTCAAAAACTTATTTGTATTGGGTATTATTGGCACAACATGGAACGTGATTTCTTTGATTATGATCGAAAATGTCATAAATGTCAAGAGCATAGTAATTTGCATCATGCTTCTGCTAGTGAAATTTAGGATCAACTTCCGATATGGCCCTTAGCGGTTTGGGGATTGGAAATTATAGGAAAAATTTCACCTCATTCCCCTAGACATACCTTTATCATCACTACAACTGATTATTTCACAAAATGGGTAGAGGCCATCCCCCTTCGATCTACAATAGCTAAGGTAATATGTCTATGAGAAATGTTATCTACCTATCCTAAATGATGCAAAATAGAATCCAAAAGAAGGAAACAATACTTTACACCTCAAAATTGGGCTACACTAAACTCAAACAAAATAAAGATAAAGAAAAGATTTATACCTTAGTTTCTCCTTGGTTGGCCCTTTTATTGTTGATAAATGTGTGCTCTTTGATGGAAAATGTGATGAAAATGGATGCAAAATGGAGATGATGCAATGAGGATTCAAATTATGATGGTGAGTATTTGAGTGGATGAATGCAGTGGATACAAAAATAGAGCTTCAAGAATGCAACAATGGAGGTTTTGAGAGCTTGAGAGTTGGAGAGTTTGAATGCAAATTGTGAATGTGATGAATGAATGAATTGAGAGAAAATATTCCATTTTAAGGGAAGAATCTCTAGAGAGATGGATGGTCAAGATCTTTCCAACATGGGAAAAATGAAGGGTTGTGGTAAGTTGTGGACTCACAAGCCCTCACATATTGCCATGTAGAGGATAAGATGTCACAAGGATAAGTGAGTTGGAAAAAGGACATGTGAGGTGGAGGTACTTGCAAGTACCTTGGGATTAGGAGAAGATTTCCTTGAAAATGAATTTCTTGTTCCCATATCCACGAGGAAAGTGACATATGAGGAATTTTAGTATTCCTCAAAAATCTCCATGGGGAAGAGATAAGTGGTTGGGGAAATAAATGTGAATTTTAAATTCACGTGATTGGGAGTACCTTGGGGATAAAATAAGGTTTTCAAAAAGGTAAGTACTTGTCCTCATGTGGGTTATGTGACAAGTGAGGATTTCTAGAACTCTTAACAACTTGCATGGAGAAAAGGAGAGTCTTGGAAGGATAAATGTGAATTTTTAATTCACATGGGTAAGAGGATCTAGGCTAAACGTGGAAATTGTGAAGGTTGACCAAAAATCCATGTTAAATGTATTGAGGGGATTAGATTAAGGTTGTGCAAACAGGTGATTAAGAAGATTAATGGAAGATTAGAAGAAAGTTGGAAGATGTGGAGGATGTGACATTAATCCTAATTAAAGGTGTGCACATCCTAATCATGGATTAATTAAACTAATCCAGATTAAAAGAAGGTTATGGAGGATGTGAGGAGAGATAAAAAGAGGAATTTAAAATTAATTTAAATTCCCAGAGGCTAAATGACCAAATTTAATAAATTGGTGTGTTTATTTAATTTAGAGAAAGGATGAAAGGTAAAGTATTAATTAAAATACTTTAGGAACCTTAGGGAAAGGGGAAATATAAATTAATAAATCATTTAATTAATACTAATTAAATAGGCGGATAAAAGAGGTGGATTTGACCATATGGGAGTGGTCAAATTTGGGTGTCTACATTTTTCCCCTCTTCAAAATATTGTTAGAATAACAATGTTTCAAAGAAAAATAAAATGTCTATGACTCTATAGAGGATGTGACTAGAACATAATTCCCCAACATGGGAGGAGTTACGTGAGCTACACAAATGGAGGGAAATGAAAGGAGATGCCCCAATCTCACAAGGGAATGACCATAATAGAGGAAAGAGGAAAATGGTAGGGTATGCCCCCTCGAGAGGGTGGTTGGGGAAGAAAAAGGGGCACTAGGCGACTTCTCAATATGAGGAAATGAGAGGTACAGTTGGATAGAGCCCAGAAAACCATGAAGATTGGCTTTTGAACAAAGGCAAATGGACACAGTTTGTAAATGGCGGCCCCGAGAAGTTAGAGGATTAGTTGAATTAAAAGATGTTTTAAATAAAGGGTAAAAATTACCCTTCACTTAAAAAAAGTTAAAAGATGAGGGAAAAGGTTATATAAGGTAATTTTGGAAATTGCCACTCCTTATTTGCACACCTTAAAGTTGAGTGAGAGAGACTGAAGAGGAGAGGAAGGAGAAGAGGAGTCGAGGATGTCAGACGATTATGATTTTGACATCATCCACTAAGGGGATGAGGTACGACAGTTCACATGGGATACATGTGTTCTAGCATAGCTATATACAGACATGCATATCATGTGCTACCGAGAGGTGCTTAGCATGATGCAGGTGATGTTGCTACAGGTATGGGCTTGGGAGCACATCAGTGTTGCTAGGCCAAGAGTGGTGAGAGTAGGATTGGAGGATGAGACAACACCAATAGCTTACTGGTATGGGGAAGAGTATGGCTGGGTGTGACACTATGAGGGCTTTAGGGATCTAGACAGATGGATGAGGACAATGGATGACCTTTAGGAGGAGGATATAGTGTGGAGGTCATACATGACACAACAATTTTTGGGAGGGAGAAGGGATGAGGAGAGACACAAAGGCTACTTCTGCACCAAATCCTACATAGTTGGGAGGGAGCCACGGACAGTGGAGGCACATAGGCCAGACAGAGTGACCAGACAGTTCAGGATTACACAAAACATTTTGCGCGGACTAGAGAGGTTTCAACAGATTACTCAAGACCGGCCATGGGGAGAGCCGATTTTCCTTAGGTTTGTGAGAGAGCACTGGGAGACATTGTAGCTAGTACCCTACCCAGGTAGGACCGAGGTGAATGTAGAGATAGGAGTGACAATTTGATATGTCATGTGGCATACCCGTCACTAGCCTCCACAAATTACTCCAGAGGAGCCGATTGTGGGGGCAGTAGGGTTTCGGCCAGAGGATGAGCTTCGATTGGAAGGCCAAAGGAGACGGAGGAGGGGACAACAAAGGAGAGGAAAAGAGGAAACTAGAGCAGTAGGGCAGTAGGGGGATGTAGGGGCCACATGACAATAGGATAGAGGACAAGATGAGGCTGGGGCCATAGGGTAGCAGGAGAGGATGAGGAGGAGGACACAACAAAGGAGAGCTAGAGTGGGGATCGAGGCAGAGGAGGGGAGAGATGAGGTAGGAATGGCATAGAGGGATGGGAAAGGGCAGGAGGTAGCTGGAGCAGCAGGACAGTAGGAGAGAGAACAGATGGTGGCTGGGGTTGCAGAGCAACAAAAGAGGGTGATGAGGAGGAGGAGACCATGGAGGAGAGCCCGGGTGGAGATCAGAGCAGAGGATGGGGGAGATGAGGTAGATGTGGAGATGATGAATGAGAGAGATGAGGTAGAGGTGAAGGCAATGGATATGGATGTTCATGATATTCCCCCATTGGCCATGGTGCGACCTATAGCAGAGGATTCGACTATACTATTAAGAGGGGCCATGGTGAGATTATAGATCACCGAGTAGAGACTGAGAGATGTAGAGGCTGTAAGATGTAGAATAGAGGTAGAGGTGAGCAAGCTACAAGTAGAGGTTTCTAGCGTGTGGGCAAAGGGTGAGAGGGTTTTTAGATCTATAGCTGATGCAACATCGTAGTATGTGGAGGAGCTATGGGTAGAGAAGGATGGTTTGCGAGCTGAGGTGAGATGGCTATGAGCATAGGTGAATCAGCTAGAGGGAGAGGTATCCAGAGAGCATGAGGAGGTAGTGGTTGCTAGATGGGAGCAAGATAGGCTAGAGGCACTAATGACTATACTACAATTGAGGTGACAGTGGGAACTGGGAGGAGTGATAGAGCAAGTACTAGCAGGGACCATGGTAGAGGTAGAGAAGGACTTGGATGATTTGAGGATACAGGTGGAGGGGCTACTGAGAGAAAGGACTGAGCTGAGATAGGAGCGAGATGAGCTTCATGACAAAGTCTAGGTAGCATATCAGATAGTGGGGGACATGGGACTGATGCAGGAGAGGGACGATGTTATGAAGGTTCAGGTACATACCTTGTAGAAAGAGAGGGATGCAACATAGACATAGGTTCACACCCTATAGAGTGAGAGGGACGCAACACAGATATAGATGCAGACCCTACAAAGGGAGAGGGATGTGGTGGTTGAATTGGCATAGGTTGTAGAGAGAGAGATATAGTACAGACTCGGGCACAGGCAACATAGGGTGAGGGAGGTGAGTTGGGGGCAGAGGTGTAGAGATTGCAGGCACAAATGTAGGCTGACAGGGATAGGACCACAAAGTAGGTGTGATGGATGGAGGTAGAGATAGATCAACTGAGGTTGGCATAGGATGCATGGGTGCAGGAGCAGAGATCCATATGTGGATCCTAGGACAAATACAGGGGAGAGCGAGATGCAGTCAGATATCAAGCAGTGGAGTGGGATGATTATATCTGAGAGGCTAGCTATTATATGGTGGCCTACTATACATTAGTGCCAGAGGAGCGGCAGGTACATCCCTACATTCGAGTGAGGCTACATATGCTAGCCCCATCCCAGTCAAGAGGGACACGTACCCATGGATACAGTAGTTGGAGAGAGACTCCTCCATGCAGAGGGGAGTGCTAGACTTATCCCAAAGATTAGATGTAGGCAGCTCACAGTAGAGAGGGGAAACGATAGGTGACAGGATATTATTTTTTGAAAGGTGCAGGATGGATGTGTAGTACAGAGTAGCACATCAAAGTTGATCTAGAGCCTTGTATTTGTATCTTATTTGATGTTATATGCAATGGATATGTATTTTGATTATATGACGGACATTATCATGGACTATGTGATGGAAATTCATATTTTTATTTGTATATATAATATGCGATAGCCCTTATTGATACTATGTGATGCTTATGCAATGGATGATTTTACATGTGCATATGTGTATGTTTATGATTTTATTATGGATGATCATTATGATATGATGTATGGATATGCTTATGATGATGTATTTTAATGCTTATATGACAACTAACATGTATGATGCAGGGTGTGATGATTGATTTATGACTTTAAATGCTATGGATATGGATCTGACAACTTGTGATGTAGGTGGCAATGTATGTGATGTGCTAATGATATGGCCTAGTATGGAAATGAATAGATAATGAAATGAATTTAAGATGCTTAGAATAACCAAATATGATTAATCTAAAGAAATATGAGATGGAATGCAATGAACCTATAGTGTGACATGAGATGTAATTAAATTTCTTACTAATGGATAAATCAAATGCAATGTGGATGGTAGATAAACTTTATTTGCAGTGATCATGTTTACTTTATCTTGTACAAAATAAGGGTGTGTGAAATGTGAGTGTGATGATCTAACATGAAATGAAATGCATCATGAACATTATTTTCAATAAGGACTCGCATAGTAATGAGGGTAGGTGGTAGGCGTAGTGTTGGTTTAATGGCAAGTACTTTCCCTGTAATAATTATAAAATTAAGGGAAGATGGGTGTGAAATTGCACCTATCAAGAACCATAGGTATCCTTATAAGATTAGGAGATGGAAGGTTATTTTTTGGAAAACCAAAATCATAGGTCATAGGTTAGGTATAAATGTGATGCAATGGAGTTGATCATGAAATGCAATCCTAATGCAATTTTCCATTTTCAGAGCACTGATGTTTTCTATTACATAAGACACTAGGTACCATGGTATGTAAACCAAGGAAAACTAGCATCTAATGCATAAAAAAATCACAACAGACAAGAAGGCTATCCCAACACCCCAAAGTCATGAAGACCTTGGTCGGGCTAGGTATTGGATAACCACAAGCACAAAAGGATGCCCCAGCATAACACAAGACCTCTAGGATCTTGGTGGGTACCACATGGGACAACTAGGAAGAAAGAAACAAAGCAAAAAAGATCAAGATATACCCCTATGTTAACCGAGCAAAACACACCATAATATGATAGATCATGGCGTCATTGGAAAGTTGTGATCGGGAGCTCAAATGATAAATAAAAGACAAAAGTATCAAAAGATCGCAATCAATTTCAAAACATCCTTTTCCATAGGATCAAGAGGATTGATGGGGTTGATGAGGTCTATTAGGAAGGATTCATCCTATTGAGACCAAACATGGATACTAAATTAAAAGATCGATCATGATGCAAGTGATTCTGAAACTAATTGAATCTCATTTTTGAAGAACCGGCTAGATAAGGACATACTTGACGACACGACACAAGACACGAGACACAAGACTGACACACCGTAATGACCTAGGGGCTCAAGGGCTAATCAAAGATTAGCCTTGTTTACGTGAAAGTACAGAGCCCTCGTAGTTCAAGAAAAGACCATGGATAAAGGCGAAAAGGCAAAAAATGGAGACAGGCCAGGGATAAGAGCATAAGGGGCCAATGGAGACCATAATGGATGACCAAAATGGGATGGAAAAAATACCCTAGGGGCAGATCAAATGACTAGCCTTGCCTAAGTGAAAGCACAGGGACAACGTTGTTCAACAAAGACCAAAAATACTGACAGGATGTGATGGGATCTAAATGAAGACTGACATGATGAAGGGAGCTAGATGGACATGAAGGACTAACGCAACAACAAGACTGACGACACAAGCTCAGATTAGGATAAAAAGCTCAGGATGATAGGGTTGGAGCTTCTAAAATATTGATGGATTTTCTCTCTCTCCATGGATCTGGTCTACCTCTTTGATAAACCCTTGTCCTCATAGGTGAGTAGGATTTTATTCAGAAAAGCATGTAAACATTATAATTTTAGGTTGACCTGCTCAGTCAGTCATTGACCCCTTAAGTCATCTCTTGAGCCATTTGACACGTCAATCTACCGGCCCCATTAGCCCGAAGAACTAATCATCATTTTCCCACCATATCAAGTCTTTTCCTAAAGTTGGGTTTTAAATTTAACACGATGACTTAAGCCTTATTTCATTAACCCCAGTGGTCATGTCATCATCGGCTAGACCAAGTCCTGTCTATTAAATGCTAATGTTACGTGATGTGCAAATTTCAAGATTCAAAGATCAGGGAGAAGATCTGGACCATACCCCACCATCCCACGAGATTTAAGTGCCAGTAAGATAAATGCAATGAGGTTGGCGAGAAGCCAACGCATGTCCATGAAAACTACAAGACCCACTCCCCACTAGCGCTCCCATGGCCTAGTATCTTCAAAGAGTGGATGAGATCAATCTGGTGGAATGATCTTCACCATTCCCCACAGGCTCACTGGATTAAAATGAAAGGTGGTTACGACTAGCGAGATCTCAACACCTGTCCTGACCTACTCGAACCATAGATCCCACACACTGTGAAGGCATCATCTAACATGGAAGAACTCCATTGGCTATGAAAATTTTGGCTGAGCACTACTGGAAATCAAAGGTTGTCAAACAAAGCTTGGTTGTGTGATCATCCATCAAGGTAAAAGATTGACAGATAGCATTCAAAGTTGGAAAATAACACGTGATGGTCATTTTTACTCTATGCAACCAGCTCGCATTAATGGCTAACATCTTACAAACCAATTGATTTGATCTCAATTTGTGTGGAGACACAAATTTTGGTAATCATGAAGAATAGTCTATGGATTTCCATGCAAATAGGGAATTAAACGGTGACAGTACATCTGCCAACGAGCTGCCTAGGTTACACAAGTGTGTTAGACATTGATTGTGAACGTCATCACTCCATGCGATAAATATAGAAGGAATAGTTTTTATTCATGTCATTTACACTTAGTAGTTAGAAGTGTGATTGATTAAGTCAAGGCAATGTGAGTAATTATTAGAAAAGAAAAATGAGCAAACCAGTAAGGAAGTCTGCTCACTTGAGTTCCCGAAGGTCTAGTTCTAATGCACCAGAAGCTGCTCCAGCCATGGAGGCCAATATTTCCACTAAAAATCCCAGACTCACACCCAGTAGGTGTAGTTGAAGGCTACAATTCCAGGGTGATGTTACAGGAAAAGTGGATGACAAAGGAAAGAGCACATTGTGGTCTCCCACAGGAGCACAAAGGAAGATAAGGTATGGGTGTGTCTCCATTAGATGCCAACATTCACCTATTGATCTTATGAGCAGCTCCTCTAGAACCTAGACCAACTCCAACTACTATCGTTATTTAGCTCTTTTGAATGATGGTTTTCCCTCTGATGAGGAAGTGATATCTATTGCACCGTTAGCAGTCAAAATCCCTAGTGGGTAGACTAGAATAGTGTTGGGAAAAGAAAAGAAAAAGGAAGAAGCCAAGATTTCCTCTCCTCCTCTGGAAATGACCAAGAGTGGTCCTATGTATCATGGGCATGGCACTGGTAAAGGTGGGGTAATAGGTAAATAATAATTTGTTGTGTGTGTGGTCTAAATTTTTTATGTTGATGCAATTTGTTGTGGTGGTCCTATTTTTTGCGTATATGGCACATTTTGGTATTTGACATCGATTGTGCACCCTCATGGAATTTTGGATACCTAGTTCATTGTAGCATGGATGGCGACAAAGGTAATTTTAGTGGCACTTTGCATTTTCCCTTCTCTAGCAGCGGTTACATTTTGGTTTTCCCTAGTTGCACCATGTTTTGCAGATTCAACATGTGGCGGTTTTGAAATGCAAGTAAAATGAGTTCAGATTTTGATGAAATGAAAATTATCTATAATGAAACTACATTTAAGCCTAAAGCTTGTCATTCCCTTATCATATAAAAGGAAAACCATGGCTCATTTGCAGGGAGAGGAAAATTCTCGCTAGGTTTCGGTCAAACGTATATGGGTAGATAGGAATAGAATAGCTTGAAAGTTTTGAGCTTTATGAATGAACTCATGTAGTTAGCTTAAATTATTTCACAAATATGACTTAAACATAAGAAAATATATAATTCTGATATATTTCTTTCCTTCTGCAAGTCTAAGTGAAGTTTGTTCGAATGTATGTCTATGTTCTTTGTTTTGATTCAAGCAATCAATTAAATACTTAAATGGGGTCATAAATTTACGTTCATTTTCGAAGAATTTAATAATTAGTAATGTATCAGAAAATTTGAGCTCCATGATGAAAATTTATTATGAGAGTAGTCTATTCCATTGAATTCTTGGGTCATTTCTATTTTACTAGTCCTTGTATGTGTGATTCCATTTGCCCAATAAATAAGACACTGATCTATTCCTTAATGATTTACCTAAGGGGTTTTAATCAAGAAGTCATTTAGCGGCCAACCTGAAGCCAGGGTTTAAATTCATTTAAAATTCATTAATTCCAAAGTTCATGTGTGTCAATTCTCATTAAGGGTGTCTTCATTTTGATGAATGGGTAGCAAATTACTTAGAAACAAGCCAATTTCATAGTAATTTTTGCATAATTATCCTTCATTCAAATGTGATATGTGTAAATGTTGTGTTCTACAAAGCAAAACCTCAAATGAACACACTAGGAATACCCTACTTGGTCCCAGAGAGCCTAAAGTGCAGAAGATCTTAGTCATTGACTAGATCTTGTTAGTTGGCCATTCATTTAAAGAGTCTTGAGTATAGGAATTGGCTATTCCTTAGAGATGTCTTAGGTGCACTGGAAAACACCAACAGACAAATAGCGGATGAGGCTCATCCAATGCTCAACCAAAATATACCAACTTACTAGATGGAAGAAGCGGATGAAAGGATGGGATTAGTGGGATGATAGGATATGAGATCAAAATGGATGGGGGCATAAAGTAACTAGGATGTAAGGTAGATAATGATTAAGCCCTTTACGAATGGCACCTATGACTAGTTTTTACCAAACGTGGTTATCTAAGGCACCACCAAGGGTGGTTTTCACCATAGGACAAACTATTTCTCTTTACTATTTTTTTGGATTTTTCTATTTTTTGATTTTTTTTGTATTTTTGATAATTTTTTACTTTTTTTGTATTTTTTTATTTTTGCAGGATAGGATACCCCAACTGATTTAAGTGTAGAACCTTGTTAGGTGCATGATGTTAATGGGATCCTCTAGGGTCCCTCCTTTAGGTGTAGCAAGTTTGTAGGCCCCTAATCCATACTTGGCTGTGATGACATAAGGACCTAGCCAATTTGCTTCTCAATCCTATTGAGTGCGTTGATTCTCCTTGAGGACTAAGTCACCAATGTTGAACTAGCGACGATAGACCTTCTTGTTGTAGCTTCTTTTCATATGACTCTAATAGGCTTGAAGGTGGTCATATGCTTTGATCCATCTTTCATCTAGGAGTTCTAGCTAGCTGAGTCTTGCAACTCAAGCGTCTTCATTGCTGATAAGGTTCTTCAGGGAGATTCTTAGTGATGGGATTTCTACCTCAATCGGTAAGATGGCTTCAGTACCATAGATGAGAGAATACAAAGTGGTTTCGGTAGGGGTGCAGATGGAAGTGTGGTATACCCAAAGGGTGGGATGGATGTGAAGGTGCCAATCTTGACCAGTATTGTTGACCACCTTTTTGAGGATTCTGATGAGGGTTCTATTCGTGGCTTCCGCCTGACCATTACCCTAGGGGTAATAAGGCGTAGACCAACGATGTTGAATATGGAAGGTGTCACAAAGGTGTTTCATGGCTTGGTTCTTGAAAGGCTTTCCATTGTCAAAATTTATGGTGGATGGTATTCCATATCTATAGAGAATATGGAATAGGATAAATTTGAAAATCTGAGTACCTGTAATATGTGAAAGTGGCATTGCTTCCACCCACTTGGTGAAGTACTCAGTTGCAGTAATGATGAAGGTATGGCCATTGGAGGATGGGGGATAGATCTTTCTGATTAGGTTGAAACCCCACTAAGAGAAGGGCCATGGTGCTACAAGAGGCTGCAAATCCTGTGCTGGAGCATGTATCAAATCAATGTGTTGCTAACAAGGTAAGCACTTTTTGACGAACTCAAAAGAATCATGTTCTAATGTAGGCCAGTAATATTCTACAGGGAGAATTCTCTTAGCTAGGGTCATGCCATTTGAGTGGGACCACATACGCCACTATGTACTTTTGTTAATGCAATGTGGGCTTTAGTCTCATTCAAACACCGAAGGAGGGTTCCATCATACCCACGTCGATAAAGTGTATCACATACAATTATGTAACAGGATGTTCATTGGATGAAAGATTTTCTTTGATTGCAAGTGAGATTGGGGGGTAGGATATTGTCACGAAGGTAAGTGTAGATATCATGGTACCATGGTGACATGGGACCTACAATGTCACACACCATCTCACTTTCTGGGATATCGTATGCTGGGACTAAGAGTTGTTCAATGAGGAACTCACACTCTATTTTGTCTTTGGGCATGTCAATTAAGGAACCAATGGTAGCCATGGCATCAGTTGCTTTGTTTTTGACTCTTGGAATCTGATCAAACTAGATGGAGGTGAAATACTTCTTAAAGACATCTACCATGCATTTATAGGGCAGTATCTTATCATCTTTTGTGAGAAACTCATCATTGACCTGTTTGATGATTAATTGAGAATCACCAAAGACTTTTAGGTGGGTAATATGCCATTGGATTGCAATTTTGAGGCCAATAAGAAGAGCTCCATATTCAACTATGTTATTTGTGCATGAAAAAGGCCAATCTGAATGACTTTGGTATATAGTCTCCTTGGGGAGTGATAAGGAAGATTCCTTCCCCAATCGATTGTGTGTGTACAACCCATCAAAGTATAGTGTCCATGTGGTTGCTTTTGTTACTGTGAAGACTCCTTCATTAGGAAATTTTGTTGTTAGGAGGTAGGCATCTACTAGGGGAGCATCTTCCAGTTGATCAACTATCACTTGTCCTTTAATAGCTTTTTGATCCACATATTCTATATCAAATTCACTCAGAAGCATGACCCACTTAGCCATGCGACCAATTAGAATTGTCTTGGATAATAGGTATTTGAGTGGATCGACCTTGGATATGAGCTTTACTAGATGGCTGAGCATGTAATGTCAAAGTTTTTGAAAACTAAAAGCCTTGGCTAGGCAAGCTTTTTCCATTAGAGAATAATTAAGCTTGAATAACCAACCAAGGTCCGACTGATGTAATAGATTGATATTTCCTTTGATGACTCATCGTGTTCTACCAACAATGCTCCATGTGCCACTAAAGTAGAAGAAATGTACAACAAGAGTGGCTTACCAAGAATTGGTGGCATAAGGATTGGTGGAAGAGCCAAATACTCTTTAATCTTGTCAAAATTGATTTGACACTGTTGGTTCCACTTAAAAGTGGTATCCTTCTTCAGGAGATGAGTGAACGACTGACACTTGTTGGCTAATTGAGCAATGAACCACTAGATGGTTTGTAACTTACCTTGTAGGCTTCTTAACTATTTGAGGTTGTGTGGTGGAGGCATATCCATAATTGCTCAAGACTTTCACTAGATCAACTTCTATATGTCTTCGAGAGACAATTAAACCTAGTAGTTTTCCTAATGTGACTCCAAAGACACATTTCTTAGGATTTATTCTTAGCTTATACTGCTTTAGATGCTCAAAGATATTCTTGAGTACTGTAGGATGTTCTCCCCTTGTTCTTGATTTTCCTAGTAGATCATCAACATAATCTTCCATTATGATGTGGATGAGGTCATGGAAGATAATGGTCATAGCTCATTGATAGGTTTCCCCCACGTTTTTGAGGCCAAAGGGTATAACATTATAACAAAAGGTGCCCCATGGTGTGGTGAAAGCTATTTTATGTTGATCTTTAGGTGCAATTCTGATCTGATTATATCCAGAGAAGCCATCCATAAGGGAAACCATCTTGTGTCCCGTAGTGAGGTCAACCAACATGTTGATGTTTGGAAAAGGAAAATCATCTTTGGGACAAGTCTTGTTGAGATCACGGAAGTATGTACATACTCTAATAGTGTCATTTTGTTTGGCTACGGGCACTACATTTGAGATCCATTTTGAATAGTCAATGGGTCTTATGAATCTAGTGTCCAATAGCTTCTCCAATTCTTTCTTAACCAGTAAAGCCACCTGGGGGTGTGTTTTCTGAAGCTTTTCCTTGATAGGCTTAGCATCAGGATGTACGTCTAGGTGATGAACTACTAAAGTAGGCTCAAGCCCCGATATGTTTGAATAAGTCCATGCAAATTTGACGATGCCTTCTTTGAGAAGCTTGGCAATCGTAAAATGTTCTTCTTCTGATAGTGCTTTGGATACATAAGTGATTTTGGGATCTTCAGTTCCCAAATTTGTTTCTTGTGTTTCCTCTATCAGGATCAATGATCGTTCAAAGAGTTGAGTTCCCACAAGGGGGAGATGAACATCCCCATCTTCTAGTGCCTCATCAAGGTTTTCGCTATCACATATACCCTTTGTTTTTACTTTTTCTAGGTCACGAAGCACCTCAGGGAAGTTTTCGCTAGGTGACCTTTTTTTATTTTGCTTCTCTTTACTTTTGTAGTTAGGGTGTTCATCTTCCCCCAATCCCATAAGATGTATGTACTAATCCATTTTGGGAAAGGTATCAATAGGTGCGCTACCATGTAGGTCCCAGTCTATGAGTTTAGGATGTTTAAGGGATAGGCTAATGGTGCAGATGTATAAGTAGTCGAACATGGAAGAGAGGTCAGTGTGATCTACATCATCATATGCATGTAAGATGGATTCCTCCTCTAGTATGTCTTCAAGGAGAGTGTTTCTCTCACTGATGTTGTTAGAGGCACTAGATGATGCTATAGGTCCCTTTTGTTTAGTTTCATGACCCAAGCCTTAGTATCTTGGTCTTATTGTAGCCTCAATATGGTGTTTCCTTCCTACTCTTTGGTGCCAAGGCCTCCCCCCTGATAATTCTACTTCAATGCAAACTGAGATGGCCAAGGATAATTCTCTTGGAAATATTCTTTCAAAGGAGGGGAGGGATCAAGTTCCTCACAGTAGCCCCATTGGCTTATGTCATCTTTGGGCACATCTTATCTTAACCTAGGAAGGTGGTAAGTACTATTTCCCATGTTCTTAGAGCTCAAAGTAATAGTCTTGTCTTTTGGTTTTAGTGTAGACTACAAAGGTTGGCCTAATGTGTGTGGTGAGGGTGTCATAGTTGCCATTTTCAAAGTTGTATGCATTTCATACTCACCACATCCTTTGTCAATGATTTGTACCTTGGTAAGGGTGGAATCAAATGTGGAGGATGGATTGGATGAAGTGGTAGCTAGTGCAGTGGTGGATGAGTGGGATGATGACGTATGCAATGGTCCCATTTCCACTCCACGATAATAGTGGTAATGAAGAAAAGAAGCTTCCAATGCATGCCAATACTCAAATGGTTGAGGATCCACATGAATGGTAACTTCTACCCCACTGAATGGGAATTTCAAGCATTGATGGTATGTGGATGTAACAACTTGCATGGCATGAATCCATGGACAACTGAAGAAGATGTTATAAAGAAGTTCTAGATCAAGGACATGACAAGTAGTATATTGCACAACTGGCTCGACCTAGATTGGAAGACATTGTTCTTTCATAATCATGTTCTACATTATCATACACCTTTATTGTGATGACTTGATTATTTAAATCAGCATGGGTGTATCCCACTTGTTTTATGAATTTCAATGTACAAAGGTTTAGGTAGAACCATTATCTACCAAGACCCTCTTTACTTTATGATGGTTTACCAAGACCTCTAGATGGAGGGGATGGTTATGATTAGAGTCAATGCAGGGCATGTCATTTTGGCTAAAACCTAGTTGATAGGTGGCGGGGAGGTGCCCTACCAATGCTTGAAATTGCATAGGGTCTATGTCTTTAGGAACTTGGGTGTCTTGTAAGGCCTTATTTAGGATTTCTTAGTGTGCAGGAGAAGACTTAAGCAAGTCCATAATGGATATCTATGCCAAAGTCTTTCCTAGTTGGTCACCAATGTTGTATTGAGAACTCACAAGTTGGAGTTGGGTAGATGCAGAGGCTCCAGGAACCGTGATGTGGGTTCGACGGGTGGTGACAACACATTGTGGTTCCTCACCTTTTACGTGTATCATAGATACACGTGGTTCCACTTGTTCAATATGCATGATGATACCTTTGAATGGTATATTTTTGTAACTGATGTTGTTCATGTTGTTATTCTGATCATTACTATATTGCTAGGCCCTGGATTTGAATTTGATGTATTAGGCCCTTGGTTATGTTTAGGGAAGGCATTCAGATATATCTGGAATTGATCATTGGATGAGGGTTTGGGGTTGGCATCCACATGTATGTCACACTAATCTATAATATATTGGATGTACGTTTTAAAACATTGACACTTATTCAAGGTATGCCCTTTAATCCTATGGAACTCACAATATTCATTTTCTTTAAACCAATTCGGTTTGGGTTTGGATTCGTCAAGGGCCTTAGTCATAGGATATGTAGTTGGGTAATCGGCTTGTAGAATCCTATTAAACATGACACTTAGGGGTTCTCCCAATTGAGTGAATTGACGTTTTCCATTCCCTTGGTTATTCTGGTTGGATTGTTAGCCAGAACAAGGTGACGCTTGAGGCACTGATATAGTGTTAGGGATTGACTATTGTGGAGGAGGATATTGTTGCTTCTGGGAAGCATTGGCCACTTGGATGTGTTTATTGTCAGTGACACCATCATTG
>VDFB02038280.1:0-36199 GCA_007258455.2 Sequoia sempervirens | reverse complement strand
GATCTAGGGGATCAGTGCTCTGTCGAGGGAACTGAGGCCATCATGGTCAGTGTCACCTATCCCTACATGGCTGAGGCATTTGTCACTGTAACCTCTGTCTCGGTTGTCTGAGTTGTGTCTGTAACATGAGCAACTAAGGTGTTTGTCACTGGTGGCTACCACTGTACTGACCTCTGCCCTGATCCGGTGGACCCATGATTGTGGCTCGAGTGATGACTCGAGGCATACCTGTGTGAGTGGTGAGACATGTGACCTGTGGTGTGCCCTATGAAGGTAGATCCTCCCACACTAGTGTGGCTCCTACTGCTACTCCCACTCCCTAACTTGTGACCACTGCTTGTCCTCATCTATGAGCACGATAGTGTAGGATCTCATCACTCGGGGGAATTTCCTTCTCGTAGAGGGTCCTGTATTGGCCATACCGAGCGCTCACCCTAGAAAACTCACAGGCCATATCCCCTGAAGGTCCCCCACATAACACTACAAAATATACACACCATTATTGCCTCATGCCTCTGGATCTCAACCTAATCCCACTTGACCCTCGCTAGCTAAAGCTCAGCCTGTAAAGCCTTGACCTATGTAGTGCTCTTGTCCAGTCTCCTATGAAGGTCAGAAACCTATTGGTCTATAGTGGCATCTACTAGTAGTACTGGCCCTATCAGTAGCCCATCATTACCCTCCACCATACTCCATCGTAGTAGATGCTCTACCTAATCAACGACCTCATCCTCATCATCATCATCATCCCCTATATCCTCCTCTCCCCCAATCTCCACCTCTGCATTCTCTTCTTCCCTCTCCTCCAATCTCCACCTCTGCATGCTCTTCCTCACTCTCCTCCATCACCCTCTCCTCTCCTCCAATCTCCACCTCTGCATGCTCTACCTCCCCCTCCTCCATCACCATATCCTCTCCTCCAATATCCACCTGTACATGATCCACCTCCCTCTCCTCCATCACCCACTCCTCTCCTCCAATCTCCACCTCTACATCTTTGCCTCCCTCTCCTCTCCTCCAATCTCCACCTCTGAATGCTCCACCTCCCTCTCCTCCATTACCCTCTCCTCTCCTCCAATCTCCACCTCTGCATGCTCCCCTCCCCTCTCTCCCTTCTTCTCTGCTGCCTCTGGGATAGGGCCCAATGGTGCTCTAACCACTCGCTGCCTCACCCGCCTCTAGTGTCTCCCTACATCCCCTCCTCTCCTTCATCTCCCATTGGCTCCCCCATCATCACCATCATCCCCATCTCTCCCTCAGCTTCTGCCTCTTTGTCTATCACCAACTCCGCCCACTCATCTAGCTCGTGACACATGTGGAATAGGCCTATGTGTCTACCACCATAAATCAAATTTTTTAGTGCTCCCCGGATCTATAATGCCTCCTCTCCATCCCCACTATTGCGCCACTAGTCCATCTATCTATTGAGTAGAAAAAGCCACGGATATGGGTGGTCCTCATGCTGACTCCCGAGATAACCTCGCATACTCAGTTGTCCCAAGCGGAATACCCTACTGCTCACCAAACTGTCTGAGAACTAGCTGTGGCAAGTACATCTCCATAATCAACCATGTTTGCACTGTCTATCCAATCAAATATTGATACTATTGGTAGAAACTGAGATGATCTGCCTCACCCTCCCACTTCCCACAATCCATATATGGTCTCCAAATAAATGCAATCATGGTGTCAATCCTATGTCTTCACCAACATGTTTCACCATAATGGCTATGTTGTATTGCACCAACATACTAATAGACATACAACATACCATCTACAAACTATGGCCTCCCAATTGGTGGGAAACAAATGGCAAAGTGCTCCCACGCCCAGATCATAAGAAGGGTCGTCTCGTAGGAAATGCTCTTTGCCCTCCCGTATGCAACCTCATGCAATTGATGACATAACATCCCTAATAAACAAGGTCCCCAAGCATAAACCATCATATCTCACCTCATTCCAACAAGTACATCCCCCCAATCAATGGGAAACCCATGTCCTCAACTATCTGGGATAACCACACTAGCAATCAATGTCGCTAGTAGAGCATCAAATCATCTGTAGTGCTCTGCCATGAACTCCCATTGGATCTTGTACCCCTCAATACCTAATCTGGCACCCTGATCATGAAAGTAGGTAATGAACGCCTGATGTCCATGTCGTGGGTTGTAAACAATCCTCTCCCCCTGGATTGGTAGGCATAGAATCTGGTAAACATCCTCGAGAGTAACCGTAGCCTCCTTGGTCAACAAGTGGAAAGAGAAGGTCTTTGAATGCCACCTCTCACATAGCATTGTCAGGAGTCCCCTATTTTCCCATACAATGGGCATATAGGTGACATAATAGACACCTAGTTGCATCAATCTTTGTTGCTTTCTATCTATCAAGCTATCTCTTAATGCATAAGTCGATGGTCTGCTCTCCTGTGTGTAAATAGGTGCTAACTGTCTCTGCACATATCAAATCATGCATCAGCATCCTTTTAAAACTTGTCATTATCACATAATTTAAACCAAAGAAATTTAGAAGTTGAAGCAACACTAAGTTACCATTAGTAAACTCAAGAACAAATGTGTCACAATGGCTTCAATTGTGTGAAAATTAGTTGATTGCATCATTTCGTGCAATATTTGCGTTGCTATACAATGATTGTGTCGTTCTGCTTTACGATTATGTCTCAAAATTATTCTTACATCATGATTTTACACACATGCGTCATCTAATTCAAATGCATCACTCATACCATCAAATGCATCTTGATATTTTGAATGTGGCTTTCCAACTGTCAAATGCATCTTCAATTGTCGATTGTGTCACAACTACACACAAATTCATAGTGACTTTTGATAGTCTTAATAGCCTTTTGTGTCTGCATCATGATGCATTGAATGCATCAAACACAAAATCGATTATGACTTACGCGAATGCAAATGCGTCACAATGCATGTGTTCCTAGTCCTAGAAACCCTCAAAAAGCATGAAAAATGATAAATTGATGAAGTAGGCTAAGGGTACATACCATCGGCTCCGCACCCTTTGGTTGCCTATAGGTCCTGACAATGTACCCGCGGTGCTCTATGATCAGGATCACCATCTTCTCTACTGCTATCCTCGCTCTGAGCTCTCTGAAATTATTATAGTAAATTTGATTTTTACTCCCAATTTCAATCTATTTATAGGGTAAAAGTGGGATTTTTCACAACTGATATTACTGGAGGCTCTTTTGACCACCTTTGACTTCCCTTTTGGGTAGCTTAAACATGTCCAAATTTGAAACTGTCTCACCATTTTCTTTTTGGTCTTTAAATTAACTTGTCGGGACACTTTCCAAATTTTTCTGTCATTGGGCCAAAATTTGAAAAATTTCCCAAGGGGGCATCGATACTCTGTACCTTCGCTGGGGCATGACTTTGACTTATTTTTCTTTGTCACAATGCAGCAGGTTGCATTATGACAAAGAGGGGCAAAATGTAGACACTGAAAATTGACCTAGGCCTGCAAGCTCTATTTCTCGCCACTTTCGTCCTACCCTAATTAAAATATTTAATTATGTTATTCGGTCCACTTTTCATCTATTAATTAAATAATTTTTAATTATTTAATGAATTTGTCTCTTTATTCTTCCTTATTATTTAAATAAATAAATTTTATTTATTTATTTAAATGCTTCGCTAATTAGCTAATGTCTCCCTACAATTAAATAAACTTCTTAATTTATTTAATTATTTATGTCCACTAATTCTTATAGATTATTTAAATAACTAAATCTTGTTTATTTATTTAAATACATCAATTATTCACATTTTCCTCTTCTAATTAAATAAATTCTTTAATTTATTTAATTAGGGCCAAATGTCACTTTTCTCATTTTAAATTAAAAAATCATTACTTATTTAAAATGGTCAATTTTTTTTTATTTTGACAGAATATTGGCATTTATTGCCTATTTTCATTTGATTCTCCACTTTTGAATTAAAATAATTTTTAATTCAAAAGATGCCTTTTCTATTCAAAAATTCAAATAACTGTTATGAATTTGATTCTCCAGCCTTTTTTTAGCCATTTTTTCCTTATCTTAGCTTTCAATCCTAACCGTCGATTCAACCTTCAATCTTGTCCATTCATTTCAAAATTACCTTTTCTTATAAAATGGCAATTTTGAATTCTTTTTGCTCTCTCACGTATTCACGTGAATTTTCTGGCTCTCATTCTGTTGTCATTTTCTCTCATACTTTGCATATTTTAGAGTTATTTTCATAGTAAAATCCCTCAACACTTGTGTAGGACATGGCATAGTCTTAGGTTTATCGCATAAAAATGAGGGAAAATCGTTATTTGTAGCAAGCTAGAAGGTGTAATGGAGATCAGCCATGGAGATTGAAGATTTGGGGTAGCTGTGCTTCGTTTTATTTTCATGTTTCTCTTTTGCACTTTATTATTTCTTTTGATTTTTGGATTTATTACTTCTAATCTAATAACCCATAAAATTTCCAAAGATACACCTTCATTTCCTCCCTAGATGATATCATCAACATATACTACTGCTATCAACACTTTGTTATGTTGCACTTTGAAGTAAAGATTGTTGCCAACAAAGCCTTTGTTTAGTATTTTTTGTGTTAGGTATCTATCCAATCTAGAATACCATGCTTTTGGAGCTTTTTTCAATCCATACAATGCCTTCTTCAATTTACAAACCATATCTGGTTTGTCTAATAACTGAAATCCTTCAAGTTGTTCAATGTACACCTCTTCTTCTAGTTCACCATTCATAAATGCAGACTTGACATCCATTTGATCTACTTTGAAGTCCTTGTGGGAAAAAAATACTAAAAACATCCTAATAGCTTCCATTCTTGCCACTGGGGCAAATGTCTCTTCAAAGTCTATGCCTTCAACTTATGAAAATCCCTTGCATACAAGTCTTGCTTTGTTTCTTATAACTTCACCATTTTCATTCAACTTATTCCTAAACAACCACTTTGAACCAATTACATTCTTATTCGTAGGTCTAGGAACTAGTTCCCATGTTTGATTCTTTTTTATTTGCTGCAAATCTTTTTTCATAGCTCTAACCCAACTTTCATCTTCACATGCTTCACACATAGACTTAGGTTCTATTTTACAAAGTAAATAGAGATTTACCTTGGCTACTAATTTAATTCTTGTCTTCACTCATTTTCTCTTATCTCCAATTATCTATTCCTTTGGATGATTCTTTTGGACATACTTAGGAGTCTTAGGAACAAGTTTCGGTTCATTTTATTCTTCTTCGGTCTATTCTTCTTCTTCTTCCTTATTCTCTTTAGGTACTGGTGCACCAATAGGATCATCAGGTTCAACTTCACTTATCTCAATCTATGGTATTTGCATATCCTCATCAACCTTCACATTAGCACTCTCAACAATCTTCCTCAATCTTTTATTAAAACATCTATATGCTTTGTTGGTAGTTGAATATCAAAGGAAAATCCCTTCATCACATCTAGCATCAAACTTTGCAAGATTCTCATCATCTCTTTTAATGTAACATCTACTTCCAAGCACCTTAAAGTATTTCACATTAGGAGCCTTACCATTCCATAACCCATAAGGAGACTTTGTGTTATTTGCTTTGAATGGAACTCTATTAAGAACATAAATAGTATTGTGCATTGCCTCTCTCCTATACACATTAGGTACATTTATTTCTTTCATCATGGTTCTTGCAGCTTCTTGTACAGTCTAGTTCTTTCTCTCAATGAATCCATTCTATTGAGGGGTTCTTAGAGTAGAAAAGTGTCTCTTTATGTGACACTCTTCACAAATTGCATTAAACTCACTAGAAGTGAATTCTCCACCTCTATCGGATCTCAAACATTTTATTCTTAGGTTCACTTCATTTTCTACTCTTACTTTAAACACTTTATACCTATCTAGACCCTAAGTATTTTCTCCAAGAAAATCAACCCATGTCATTCAAGAATAATCATTAATAAGGAGCATGAAATACCTGTCACCATTTAGGCTTCCTCTTCTAGTAGGACCACAAAGGTCTGTATGAAGTAATTCCAACATTTTGGTAGTAGTTTGCTCTTTTCCTTTGAAATTTCATCTTGTATGTTTCCCTAACTGACAACTTCTGCAAACAATATTAGAATACTTTACGATTTTAGGAAGACCTCAGATAACATCTCTTGAACTGATCCTAACCAAATTATCAAAGTTAACATGCCCCATTCTCTCATTCCATAGCCAAATTTCATTAACATGAGATACAAGGCACTAACCATCAACACCCTTAAGCTGATAGATATTTCCATGAGTTCTCCTTCCTACAACAACCATAGCTCTGGATTCTTTTATGATCTCATAGGTATTATCCTCAAACAAAATTTTGAAACCTTTACTACACATTTGTCCAACACTGAATAGGCTATACCTTAGGCCCTTTACATAATATACATCATTAGTGTTGTGTATTCCATCAAAACTAATTGTACCTTTCCCAACAATATTTTCTCCAAAATCACCACCAAACATGACCAAACCACCATCATACTTTTCAAGTTTAGTGAACTTACTTTTATCTCTAGTCATGTGATTATAACATCCATTGTCGATCACCTAATATTCTTCATCCTTTCTAGCATGAAATCTGGTCACCAAAGTACCTTCCATCTCATCCTTCTTGTTCTCCAAATCACTTTTTCTTAGACATTTTCTAGAGTTAGCATACCAATTTACTCTCCAAAGCTAAGAAAAAGCATTCACTATCATCACCCTCATAATCAGATTCATCATTAGAGATTTGAGCTTCTTCTCTAACATAGTACAACTTTTTGTATTTCTTATCCTTTTTATCTTTATGATCTTTGTTCTTCTTATGTACAGCTCTATTCGAACATCTTGAAGCATAATGACCAATATTACCACAACTGAAACATTTAAAAGGCAACATACCTCTATACTTATTGGTACCTTTCTTCATATTCCTTGTAAAATTTGATTCCAACTCATCTGAACCATCACTTTCTAGATCATCTTCAATCAAGTTATTGGTTTAAATTTTTTTTTTGTCTTTTCCAACTTTCCAAAATTTCTCATCTCAAATGTAGTCAAGGTTCCAAAGAGCTCTTCTTTAGTATATTTCTTAGGATCGTATGTTTCCTCAATAACTAAAACCTTGTCACTATAACACTCTAGTAGGGTCATTAGAATATTCTCAATTATATCTTCATCAGTTATAGTACCTCCTTAATTTATTATTTCATTTGCTGCCAGATCAATCCTCTAAAAATAGCTTGCAATATCTTCTCCTTCTTCCATTTTCATATTCTCATATCCATGTTTTGTTGTTAGCTTCTTTGTCAATTTCACTCTATCATTTCCTTCATAAATATCTTCCAAATTCTTCCAAACTTCATAAACAGTGCCCAAAGAAATAACTTTACTTCACCCAATCTTGGATAAAGCACTATAAATAGCATACCTCACCTTTTCATTCTCCTCATAAGCAAAAACCTATCTACAGTATTAGGACCACTCACTGGTGCAACATACTTCATTTCAACAACCTTCCAGGTCTTGTAACTAAGAGAAAATATTTCCTCTCATCTGCACTTTCTAGTCACTATAATCAGATCCATCAAACATAGGGATTGCCAACTTATGTGCCATTGGGTCTACCTTAAGTGGTTAAGCTCAACACCAAGGAACCAAAGATCTAATACCAATTGTTAAAAGTTGTAGGACAACTGAGAGGGGGGGTGAATCATTTGTCACCAAATTCAACCATAAAACTTCAAACACTTAGGAACTTCACAACCACACTAATATGTTATTAAGTATGAACATGAAATGCAGATAATAGAAACAAAAATCAACACAATGAAGAAAAAATTTTATGTGGAAAACCTAATAAGATAAAAACCATGGTGAGTATTAACTCACAATATAAATTAATAGCAAAACTGGGTACAAGAGAATCACTACCAAGGCTCACTCCCTAAATACAAAGGTTCACTACCTATAGAAAGGACTCACTATCCAAAAGGGAGGCTCACTACCTACAAATAAAAAAGATAACAAAAAGATTCACCACAACAATTTACTCACATACACAACCTTTACTAGAATATTGTAGAAACATTCAACTCACTACTTTCAAGAATCGAACACAACAAAGTACTACTTCCTCAACTCATTTTCACACAACTCTTCTCTACACTTGTGGCTTCCTTCATTATTTTTGTATATATTAACCCTTCACAACTCGGCTTGCATTTATAACCTCTTCAGCCTTAGAAACTTTCTCCAATGTTGAACACATATGCTTCATTTTATAAATTAAAATTAGGTCGGTGATTCAACATCCCTACCGTGGAAAGGAATAAGAGAAGACCAATCCAACACTTAACCAAGACCAAAATAAAAGTCTTGGATCAACCACACAGTTCCTTAATTAAATTCTTAATTCTTCATATGAACTGTAAACACTAGGTCGACCAAACCTAATGAAAACAAAAATGAACATTTGACTACACACTTCCTAGCAAGAAGATAAAACATTGATGATGTAACACACTTTATCATGCACAATAACATATCATAGATACCTTTAGATATATCCACAACAAGTGAAATAACCTTCAAACACAAAAAACCTTCCATCAGTCCATTCAGACTATGAAAACACATACAAAAACTCTGAAACTCAACTTCCAAAGCAACGAACCACCAACATCTCTGCCAAAACCAAAAGAAGATCATTACCAGATAGATTCCAAATTCACAAGACCTGAAACAAAATAGTGGAGGATTGCGGAGCATAAACATTTCACCTAGTCCATAGACAAGCAACTCTATCAAACTAGTTTACTCATCGATGAACACAACTTTCACAATCCATCATACCAAAAGCTACAAATCTAGAGATGACACCAATAGATCTCCAACAACAACCCTTCAGATCTACACAAGCATAGGATTAACACAAAAGAAATGTGGAGCACATATCGAAGCATATTTTGAACACATACATAACTCTGACTTCACTCTTTATTAATTTTCTCAAAAGTAGTTGGTAACTCATCATTTCAACACATCTGCAACAAAATAAGGACAGCTCCATGTACTCACAACATCTCAACTATACATGCACAATCTACAATATTTTGAATTGTGTTAACATCAAAGACAACATTAATGATAACACTACCAGACTTGCTCATAATTACAATAGTATGCATATGTTATGACTAGTATATAGTTTATTTGATCATGTGGACTTAATTCTATCATGAGAATTTTGTGATTATTTGATCATGATCATTATGAAATTATCTTATGATTGTTCTTATCTTGTTTGTTATGTAATTGATTGTTATGAGTTGATGTGGTTACTTGTTTGATGTGTTTGGGTGAAAGGGACAATTTCACATTACCCACTTGTGAGTACCTTGCTACACTCTGATTCCATTTCACAATGTGTCTAATTATATGTATATGGTTATGCACAACCATTTTGTGTGTTGTAAGTTGTAGGTACTAGGGATCGACTCCACCTGAACTAGTAGGTCTAAGTGTGTCTTAAACCTAATGGAATAGTTGATCGGAGATAACATTTCGTCCCCTACCCTAGCCATAATCCTCAAAGAGGATGATTATCTGGTCTCATACCTTTTAAGTGATGTTGGTCTTGTCTAAGGTCAATTGATCTTTCTTTTCGACCCTGTTTAGGGTTTAGGTAATTATTGTTAGCATTTGGTTTGTTTAATTTAAAATTGTTTGATAAATTTTGTTTTGGTTAATTGATGTATTAAAATAAATTATTAGGTAAAAAAAGGGAATTTGATAAATAAATATAAATATATTTATTACTAATCATAGTTTACAATAAATTAAATGTGTAATGTATCACGCCCGTCGTGCAAACCCTAGAGAACTCAAAAAGGCAAATAAATTTTTTTTTTGTTTGCAACAATTAAATTAAACTTACAATACATTAACCATAATCACATAACATATTACATCACATTAACTCACTTAGTTCTCTGGGGCACGCGAGGTTACATTGCAACCACAAATGGAATTAAAAGATAATGATAAATCATGTAACCCATTATAATATAATAAACGTGAATAAATGTGCTTCCATAAACCAAGAGCAATTATATTAAGATACCACATAATACAATCATATGAGTCTCATCAAATAATTACATTGAATCCTAACTATTACATCATTGCTATAATCTTACATTACAATTTTTGATATAATAATTACAGTGAATTTCCCAACAAGTGGGATGATACAATTAACAATGAATGCTGAACAACAAGGTGAACACTGGTACAGCTCCAACTACGGAAAAGCTGCGAACAAGGATGCTGATGGGGAACCCAACGGGTGCGGAGCACGTTCCACCCAACCATGTGAATTAAAGATAACTCACCCCCCGTGCTCAGAGGTGACAATGAAGTGAACTCGACCATGATTGCCAAACCGACTCCATGAAAACAAGGTACAAACTTAAGTACAATTCAGAGAACACAAATAAACCAAGCAATGACAATAACAAGCCACCAAAGAATTCTCATAAACACTAGTACAAGAGTCCAAAACAACAATATGAATACAAGTTAAGGAAACTGATACAACAACCAAGTCCAAAATTCATGTCCAGAGGCAAAGGCAACAATGCAAAATAGGAAGTCTAGTGGAGAGTGTCATCGCACAGCTCTCATGGGATCTCCTGGCTCTTCCTCCAACTTGAGGCGCCGGCACCCATCTATGGATCTCCTGGCTCTTCCTCCTACATGAGGCGCCGGCACCATAGGGTAGCTCGTGCGGAGTCAATAACCTCTCATGAAGACGAGATCATGACTTTGCCGACCACGGCCTTCTCAATCTATCATTAGTCTATGATAGCCCTAATGCATAGATGAGGAATCCAATTTCTTTTATCTTGAGTGGTTTACTACCCTTCCCCCTAATTCTATTTTAAGTTATCACTTGTTTAACTACTCTTCGTGGGTTCTCCTGTGCACTTCCTCTTAACCGAGGCGCCGGCCCCCACGAAGAGCCACTCTCCCTAAGACCCCTTATAGTAAATTGAAACAGGACAAGGGTTGAACCTCAACAAAAAAGCATGATACCCAAAACAAGTACAAGCGAGGCATTAGTCCTCTCGCACAACTCGGAACCAAAAAGGTATTAACAAACGCTCAACCCCTCAAACAAGAAACTATAAGTTTTCAACTCCAAAGCTAAAATTCAGAACAAGAAAAACATCCAAGAATAAACCAGCCTCTGGAACAATGGTTCAAGCCAATAAACGGGTCCCCACATCGACATTGAAGCCAACACGAAAATAGAATGAGACTACGCACAATTTGATGAACTCAAAACACTAGATCAACCTACTCAAACAATTAAGAAAAGAAGCAGTACAATTTCCTCATGATCAAATATTATCTTTATAAAAACAAGATCAGTTATTATAGGAAAATAATATATTAAATCTTTGTTTATTACAATAAATTCATTAACATTTTATTTCCAAATGCAATGACATTTCTATTAAAAGAAATCATTTAAATTTTACAATTCTTTTCATTACGTATGTAAAAAAATATATCTTATAATTTATCGTACATTTTCATATATAAAATCAAACACATATATGTATATATCTACATATATACATATATATATATATATATCTATCTATATATATATATATAAATATATATATACATATATATATATTTATATATATACATATATATATATTTATATATATACATATATATATATATTTATATATATATATATATATATATAAAAACTTTCATAAATTAAATTGGACTAAAAATAAAAGTAAATTAAAATAAATCGAATTAAAATTTATGTTTCACTAAATTTAAAACTAAATTAAATATATAAAAAAAAACAAACCAAAAGTATGAGGCCGGCCATCGCAGTTCTTACATGGTGCGCAAGTGCGATCCATCAACTGTAAGTGGCGCCTTGCCTACGATCAGAGTGCTGGGCTAGTCGCCGTAAAGCATTGTAAAGACACGCGGCAGCCTTGAGTATAGGAGATGGAGCCCTCCCGACTAAATAAAAATTTTGTATATAAATTTTTTATATATATATTTTTTTATGTTTTGTTTTTTTTTCTTTAAAAATATAATTCGATTTAAATTTTTTTTTTTAACAATGTAAATTTCAAAATTTAAGTTTCATTGTACACTGCAAGCAAAATTTCGTATGGCCGTAGCATCCGTACGGCCTAAGCACAGAAAATAGGTAAAATAGTTACAACAAAATACTTTCCTGTATATACAGAAACATATATGAAAATTAACAGAGAGAGAAATACAAAGGAATATATATATATATTATACAGAGACTATTACAAGGGAGAATTTAAATATGTAAAACAGCAGAGTAGAAGATAGAGAGGAATAAACACAATATGCAATAACAGAATAAAAGGACACAGAGGGATGATTTCCATAGTAACAGAGAAAACTACAGAGGAGCTTTATGTCAAGTTCCAGAACCTCAAAGGCAGCAGATTTGTCCAGTTATTTCAAACACCCGATTTTTCCCAAACACTTGAAAACCCAGAAAATTTATTTGGGAACACATATTTTTCTAATTTGTTGAAAACCTAGATTTTTCCCCAAATTGATTTAGACTCAGATTTTCCTCAAAATAATTGGTAACCCGTATTTCCCAAATTATTTACAAACCCAGATTTTTCCCCACATTGTTTAAAACCCAGAATTTTTTTGCAAATTGTTTAAAACCCAGATTTTTCTTGCAAATTGTTTAAAACCCAGATTTTCTTGCAAATTGAACAGATTTTTCCTAAATCAATTCGAAACCTAGATTTTTGTAAAAAAAAATAGTTTTTCCTAATTCTTTTGATAATCCAGATTTTTTTGTAAATAAAACAGATTTCCCTATGATTTTAATTGAGATTTTAAACAAGAACAAACAAAAAAAAGGAAAAGAATTTTGGAACCTGGACTACTGCTGTTGTAGTGTGATGAAGAGCTTGCTCCAATTAGCCCTACGAACAGCTTTTTGCCCCTTCCTCCTTTCCTCTGCTTTTTGACAGATTTTCCACACCAAAAACCTTCCAGCACCCTGCCCTATTTTCCAAATCAAATTTCTAAAATACTGCCATAAAGTTTTTTTTTCAGCCAAAAGAATCCCCCCTTTTCCATTTTCGAAAACCCACTATATTTTTTTTCTCTTCCATGCACCCAACCACCATTTTCTAAAACAGGATTGCCATTTCTCCATTTGTCCCAATTATCCTTTTTTTATTATTATTTTAAAACCCCCATTTTGACAGTCTTGCATGCACAAGAAATTTAACTTTATTTATTTATTTTATTCTTAATTTTCCAACTGGCAATTTTATTTACCTTTGACAAGTCACCATTTGATATTTAATAAAACACATGGCTTTTCACCAAATAACATTTAAATATTTTAAATACAAATTAATCTAATTTTTAATCAACAATTTTTAAATTGAAACACCACAACACAAGAACATACCAACATCAACGTATACGACATAACACTACCACAACCAAAATGATGACAACTACAGAACATACAATACCATGCAACCAGTCAGTCTGACATCATGGAACGGGCAAACTTCATTGACACCTCTGTATCAACTTTGTACCGTTGGGTTATTTGTGCTCGCCCTGTCCTGCCGAAGCAGGTGGAATCGAGACTATGTACCTGCAATTCCTGCATACAAACGAAGTTGTGTACATGTGCATATATATATAAATCAAAGCATTGTGTTGTGAGAAGGAATCGCAGCGTAACAGAGCACTCGCAATGAGTGATGCTACACTGTCCTTCATCACGTCTATCCTAACAATTATAATATGATTGATTAAAATAACATTTCTAATACTAACAATTCATCTCATGGCATAATCTATCAAATCATCACATCATAACATAAATATGAAAATCAACTAAAATCTCCAACCACAATATCATATGAAATAATCATGTCCACAAAAGGAGTAACAGCATCATCAAATGTCTAACTAACCAATCACACCAAACAGTATCACCATAGTATCAATGTATCAAAGTATCAAATCAAAGCATAAAACTAATGAGTCCAACTAGCAACTAGGAGGGTTATTACATCCTCCCCCCCTTAAATTCGGCTTACTCCTGTAAGCCAGAAAACAAGTAAGGGTAGGATTCTCTGATACGGGAAGCATCCTCCCATGTCGCTGAAGTCTCATCATTGGGGTCCCACTGGACCCTCACCTGCTCAATATCCCTGCCTCTGAGAACGAGTCTCCTGTGCTGCACCACGGCCACGGGCTCTAGAGCTAGCTGCCCGTCCTCGACCTGTAGAGCATTCCAATCAAGTACATGAGTAACATCAGGAAAATAAGGCCTAGGAATAGAAACATGAAACACATCGTGAATCCGCGACAGACTGGGTGGCAAGGCCAGGCGATAGGCAACAGGACCAATACGCTCTAACACCTCGAACGGACCTACAAAATAGGGTGAAAGCTTAGAACCTTTTCCATAACGAATAGGGCTCTTCCGAGGACGAACCCAAAGAAACACTCGATCACCTACTGAAAACTGCCGATCAACTCTATGTGCATTAGCAAACTTCTTCTGCCTGTCCTGAGCTGGTACAAGATGCTCTCGGATGCGAGCTACCTGTTGCTCCATATCACGAAGCATCTCAGGTCCAAGAAGAATCGTGTCCTCCAATCGATCCCAGCTCAAAGGGGTACGACAAGGACGACCATATAAAGCCTGGAAAGGAGCCATGCCAATCGAACTATGATAACCATTGTTATAGGAAAACTCAACCAAATGCAGATAATCTTCCCAACGAGATTGTTGGTCCATGACATACATGCGAAGCATATCCTCAAGCACCTGATTAACTCTCTCAGTCTGACCATCTGTCTCAGGATGGTAGGCAGAACTAAAATTCAACTTAGTCCCTAAGGACCGCTGCAAAGATGTCCATAAAGCAGATGTGAATACCAGATCTCTATCAGAAATAATCCTGCGCGGTATCCCATGCAATCGAACAATGTCTTCCATGAACACCCTAGCCACCACTGAAGCAGTATAGGAAGATCGAATGGGAGAGAAATGGGCTACCTTGGTCAACCTATCAACAGTGACCATGATAGCGTCGTGTCGCCTGGAAGACATAGGCAACCCGACAATGAAATCCATAGAAATAATGTCCCACTTCCACTCCGGAACAAGATGGGGCTGCAACAAACCTGCTGGATGGTGATGCTCGGCCTTAACTCTCTGACATTCCAGACACCTAGCCACAAAATCAGCAATGTCACGCTTCATTCCAGCCCAAAAATACAGTGAGTGAAGATCAGCGTACATTTTCTTAACTCCTGGGTGTGCTGAATAAGGAGCTCTATGAGCTTCAGTCAAGATTAGGGTACGAAGACCCTCTGCAGGAGGTACATACATTCGGCCTCCATAAAGCAAAACACCATCAGAACCCATAGAGTATCCAGAAAATTTGCCTTCCAAAGCTCTGCCTGACTCAATCTCCGATTTCACTGCTTGATACCAATCATCTGAAGAGAGAGCTGCAAGGATCTGACTTTTCAAATCAACCTCAAGAGCCAAAGCGGAAATCTCATGCTTGCGTCTACTCAACGCATCTGCCACCACATTCTCTTTGCCCTGAATATACTTCACCTCAAAATCATATTCGCATAAGAATTCCATCCACCTTCTCTGCCTTGCATTTAGGTTCGGCTGCGTAAAGATGTACTGCAGACTACGATGATATGTATGCAACTGGAACTGATGACCAAGGAGAAAGTGTCACCACCTTACTAAGGCATGCACAACTGCAGCTAACTCCAAGTCATGAGTGGGGTAATTGAGTTCATGATCCTTAAGCTTTCGTGATTCATAAGCAATCACTCGCCCCTCCTGCATCAACATAGCCCCTAAGCCTTCCAATGAAGCATTAGTACACACAACAAAATCACCTGATGGATCAGGAACTGCTAAGATTGGAGCACTAGTTAGCTTGTCCTTCAAAGTCTGGAAAGCCAACTGACACTGCTCGGACCAAAGAAACTTCTTTCCCTTCCTCTACAAGGAAGTGATAGGATGAGCCAGCTTAGAAAACCCTTGGACAAAACGCCTATAGTACCCTGCAAGCCCCATGAAGCTGCAAATTTTAGAGACATTTGTGGGTGCGGGCCAATCCACAATCGCTTGGATCTTTGCAGGATCAACCGAAATTCCTTCACCAGAAATCACATGGCCCAAATACTGAGCTTCGGTTTTATAGAATTCACATTTCTTGAGATTGGCAAACAATTGATTACTCCTTAAGCACTGCAACACCTGCCTTAGATGCTCCTCATGTTCCTCCATAGACCTAGAATAAATCAGAATGTCATCAAGAAACACAAGGATGAATCTATCCAAGAATGTTCTGAACACTCCATTCATTAGGCTCATAAAGACTGAAGGTGCATTCGTCAACCCGAACGACACCACAGTGAACTCATAATGTCCATACCGGGTACGAAATGCTATTTTATGGATGTCTGGATCAGCAATCCTCAACTAATGATATCCTGATTTGAGATCAATCTTAGAGAACACCTTTGCCCCTTTTATCTGATAAAAAAGATCATCAATTCTGGGTAATGGATATCAGTTCTTCACTGTTACCTTGTTCAACTGCCTGTAATCAATACACAAGTGAAGAGAACCATCCTTCTTTTCCACAAAAATCATAGGTGCTCCCCAAGGAGAAACACTTGGGTGGATAAAGCCCTTAGCCAACAACTCTTCCAGCTGCAACCGGAGTTCCTGAAGTTCCTGCGTTGTCATCCGATATGGAGCTCGAGATATTGGCTCAGCTCCAGGTACCAAATCAATCCTGAAGTCTATATCACGCTTAGGTGGCATACCAGGTATCTCTTCTGGAAACACATCAGAAAACTCCTTAAGGAGAGGGTATTGTTCCAAAGACACCCCTTGACTATCCTCTGACTCCAAGTCACTCAAAGATACCGCAAGGAGCTGACAACCCTGTCGAAAGTACCTCTTGAGCTGCATGGCAGAGATCATTCACAAAGAAACGGGTTTTTGAACACCCACAATTTCCACCTCCTTTCCAGAATCATCAAAGCACCGCATCGCTTTACGGCGACAATCAATTATAGCACGGTGTGCACTCAACTAGTCCATGCCCAAGACAACATCATATGAGCCGAGTGGGAGGATTCTAAGGTTTACTTTAGTTGACAAAGCCCCTATAGTCAAGCTACAATCCTGCACAAGCTTCTCTACAACAAGCTTTGACCCTGAAGCCAATTCAACTTGCCATTTCTCGCCTTGACTAGTTGCCACCAGTCCACATCGCTCAACCACAAGAGGTGATATAAAGGAATCAGATGCACCGGAATCAAAAAGTATAGAAATGCTAGTATCATGTAACACACCTGAAGGCCCAATGATGGTGCTCTGGTGGTCTTCCTGTCGATTATCCACTGCAGCAAATACACGATGAGACCTCCCTGCATCACCTACTGTCGGCTCTGAACCAACTGGCCTCTGATTAAAACCTGAAGTGCTCTTCTGAGGACACAACCTAGCAATGTGCCCCTGCTGCCCACAAGAGTAACACCCAATACCCCTGCCAAAACCTCTGCCCCCTGATGGAGCATTTGACTGCTGAAAGCTCCCACGACTCGGCGCTGACTGGATACTAGGTGTAGGCTGTGCAAAACATTCCTGTCGAACTTGGTTCCTATTCCTGTTCTGATCCTTGTGAAACTGTGAATTGCCACTCTGAGGAGATTGGAAGTTCTTTTGTTTTGACTGCTACTGCTGAGGCTGCTACTGCTGATGACCCCCTTTCGAGGGTTGAAACCTGTTTCTGGAAGATCCTGCTCCCTGAGACTGACCTCCATGAGTGCTAAAACCCTGAGTAGGTGCACTGCCAATCTGCACTCCAATGTGACCACCCAAGGCCATGGCCAAATTATCCTCTACCAATCGAGCCTTCTCAACTACCATTTCCATTGTCTTCGGCTCGAAGACTTGCACTCCACCACTGATGCGGGCATTAAGACCCCGAACAAAGTGCTGAACCAACATGCCCTCATCGTGGCTAATCCCTGCATACTGCTTCAACTCATAGAAGCGCCGCTCATACTGCTCCACTGACATAGACAACTGCTTGAGATCATGAAACTCGTCAGCCCTGCGCTGCCTCCAATGGTCTGAGAGAAAACGAGCTATGAACCTGTCCAAGAATAATTCCCAAGTGACCATACTAATATCAAGGTGCAATTTCTGTTCCTCAAGACGCCACCAAGTAGATGCGAAGCCTCGCAAATGCATAACCGCGCATCGAGCCTTGGTATTGCTACCGTAAGGGTGCATGGCGAAGCATCGATCTAGGTCAATTAGCCAAGTTTTAGCCTCTAGTCCACCTCCTGAACCATCAAATGTCGGTGGGTGAGCTCTCAACAAATCCCTCATATGGCCTGCTAAAACTGCATCCTGATCAGAGGTTATTTCCCTCCGCCTCGGTGACCTTTCTCTTTCTCTTTCAATCGGTGGCTCCTCCTCTGGCCTGGGTCCCAAACGAGCCAAAATTTCACCAAGAATATGCTGCAAGGAACCATCTAATCCAGGCTGCCCTGGATTCTGACCACCTGACCGATTATTGTGAAGACTTGGTTGTTCCTCATGCTCAGAACCATGAGAACTAGGAACTGAGGGACTACGTCGGTTTGCTCCACGACCAGCACCGCGGCCCCTTGCTTGGCCACGTCCTCTACCTCGAGGCATACTTCTGCACAACAAGATAAAGGTACAAATAAGCTCCAGAGTTCAAACGAGAGGTTACTTAATGGACCTAACTACCCAAAGACCCCAGCGTTTGCAAACCTGGTTCTGATACCAAGTTGTAACGCCCGTCGTGCAAACCCCAGAGAACTCAAAAAGGCAAATAATTTTTATTTTTTTGTTTGCAACAATTAAATTAAACTTACAATACATTAACCATAATCACATAACATATTACATCACATTAACTCACTTAATTCTCTGGGGCACGCGAGGTTACATTGCAACCACAAACGGAATTAAAAGATAATGATAAACCATGTAACCCATTATAATATAATAAACGTGAATAAATGTGCTTCCATAAACCAAGAGCAATTATATTAAGATACCACATAATACAATCATATGAGTCTCATCAAATAATTACATTGAATCCTAACTATTACATCATTGCTATAATGTTACATTACAATTTTTGATATAATAATTACAGTGAATTTCCCAACAAGTGGGATGATACAATTAACAATGAATGTTGAACAACAAGGTAAACACTGGTACAGCTCCAACTACGGAAAAGCTGCGAACAAGGATGCTGATGGGGAACCCAACGGGTGCGGAGCACGTTCCACCCAACCATGTGAATTAAAGATAACTCACCCCCCGTGCTCAGAGGTGACAATGAAGTGAACTCGACCATGATTGCCAAACCGACTCCATGACAACAAGGTACAAACTTAAGTACAATTCAGAGAACACAAATAAACCAAGCAATGACAATAACAAGCCACCAAAGAATTCTCATAAACACTAGTACAAGAGTCCAAAACAACAATATGAATACAAGTTAAGGAAACTGATACAACAACCAAGTCCAAAATTCATGTCCAGAGGCAAAGGCAACAATGCAAAATAGGAAGTCTAGTGGAGAGTGTCATCGCACAGCTCTCATGGGATCTCCTGGCTCTTCCTCCAACTTGAGGCACCGGCACCCATCTATGGATCTCCTGGCTCTTCCTCCTACATGAGGCGCCGACACCATAGGGTAGCTCGTGCGGAGTCAATAACCTCTCATGAAGACGAGATCATGACTTTGCCGACCACGGCCTTCTCAATCTATCATTAGTCTATGATAGCCCTAATGCATAGATGAGGAATCCAATTTCTTTTATCTTGAGTGGTTTACTACCCTTCCCCCTAATTCTATTTTAAGTTATCACTTGTTTAACTACTCTTCGTGGGTTCTCCTGTGCACTTCCTCTTAACCGAGGCGCCGGCCCCCACGAAGAGCCACTCTCCCTAAGACCCCTTATAGTAAATTGAAACAGGACAAGGGTTGAACCTCAACAAAAAGCATGATACCCAAAACAAGTACAAGCGAGGCATTAGTCCTCTCGCACAACTCGGAACCAAAAAGGTATTAACAAACGTTCAACCCCTCAAACAAGAAACTATAAGTTTTCAACTCCAAAGCTAAAATTCAGAACAAGAAAAACATCCAAGAATAAACCAGCCTCTGGAACAATGGTTCAAGCCAACAAACGGGTCCCCACATCGACATTGAAGCCAACACGAAAACAGAATGAGACTACGCACAATTTGATGAACTCAAAACACCAGATCAACCTACTCAAACAATTAAGAAAAGAAGCAGTACAATTTCCTCATGATCAAATATTATCTTTATAAAAACAAGATCAGTTATTAGAGGAAAATAATATATTAAATCTTTGTTTATTACAATAAATTCATTAACATTTTATTTCCAAATGCAATGACATTTCTATTAAAAGAAATCATTTAAATTTTACAATTCTTTTCATTACGTATGTAAAAAAATATATCTTATAATTTATCGTACATTTTCATATATAAAATCAAACACATATATGTATATATCTACATATATACATATATATATCTATCTATATATATATATAAATATATATATACATATATATATATATTTATATATATATATATAAACTTTCATAAATTAAATTGGACTAAAAATAAAAGTAAATTAAAATAAATCGAATTAAAATTTATGTTTCACTAAATTTAAAACTAAATTAAATATATAAAAAAAAACAAACCAAAAGTATGAGGCCGGCCATCGCAGTCCTTACATGGATGCGGCGGCGTCCATGTAAAAATTTTGCCAGCCATATCTATTTCCGGCGCGGCAGGCAGGCGCCGCCGTAAAAGAATCCATACAGAGGGTATGGAAGTGACAGTCCACCCTCCTCTAAATAAAATTTTTTGTATATAATTTTTTTTATATATTTTTTTTTATGTTTTGTTTTTTTTTCTTTAAAAATATAATTCGATTTAAATTTTTTTTTTTAACAATGTAAATTTCGAAATTTAAGTTTCATTGTACACTGCAAGCAAAATTTCGTACGGCCGTAGCATCTGTACAGCAGACGCACAGAAAATAGGTAAAATAGTTACAACAAAATACTTTCTTGTATATACAGAAACATATATGAAAATTAACAGAGAGAGAAATACAGAGGAATATATATATATTATACAGAGACTATTATAAGGGAGAATTTAAATATGTAAAACAACAGAGTAGAAGATAGAGAGGAATAAGCACAATATGCAATAATAGAATAAAAGGACACAGAGGGATGATTTCCATAGTAACAGAGAAAACTACAGAGGAGCTTTATGTCAAGTTCCAGAACCTCAAAGGCAGCAGATTTGTCCAGTTATTTCAAACACCCGATTTTTCCCAAACACTTGAAAACCCAGAAAATTTATTTGGGAACACATTTTTTTCTAATTTGTTGAAAACCTAGATTTTTCCCCAAATTGATTTAGACACAGATTTTCCTCAAAATAATTGGTAACCCATATTTTCCCAAATTATTTACAAACCCATATTTTTCCCCACATTGTTTAAAACCCAGATTTTTGCAAATTGTTTAAAACCCAGATTTTTTGCAAATTGTTTAAAACCCAAATTGTTTTCAGTTTTGCAAATTGTTTAAAACCCGATTTTTTGCAAATTGAACAGATTTTTCCTAAATCAATTCGAAACCTAGATTTTTGTAAAAAAAAATAGTTTTTCCTAATTCTTTTGATAATCCAGATTTTTTTGTAAATAAAACAGATTTCCCTATGATTTTAATTGAGATTTTAAACAAGAACAAAAAAAGGAAAAGAATTTTGGAACCTGGACTACTGCTGTTGTAGTGTGACGAAGAGCTTGCTCCAATTAGCCCTACGAACAGCTTTTTGCCCCTTCCTCCTTTCCTCTGCTTTTTGACAGATTTTCCACACCAAAAACCTTCCAGCACCCTGCCCTATTTTCCAAATCAAATTTCTAAAATACTGCCATAAAGTTTTTTTTTCAGCCAAAAGAATCCCCCCTTTTCCATTTTCGAAAACCCACTATATTTTTTTTCTCTTCCATGCACCCAACCACCATTTTCTAAAACAGGATTGCCATTTCTCCATTTGTCCCAATTATCCTTTTTTTATTATTATTTTAAAACCCCCATTTTGACAGCCTTGCATGCACAAGAAATTTAACTTTATTTATTTATTTTATTCTTAATTTTCCAACTGGCAATTTTATTTACCTTTGACAAGTCACCATTTGATATTTAATAAAACACATGGCTTTTCACCAAATAACATTTAAATATTTTAAATACAAATTAATCTAATTTTTAATCAACAATTTTTAAATTGAAACACCACAACACAAGAACATACCAACATCAACGTATACGACATAACACTACCACAACCAAAATGATGACAACTACAGAACATACAATACCATGCAACCAGTCAGTCTGACATCATGGAACGGGCAAACTTCATTGACACCTCTGTATCAACTTTGTACCGTTGGGTTATTTGTGCTCGCCCTGTCCTGCCGAAGCAGGTGGAATCGAGACTATGTACCTGCAATTCCTGCATACAAACGAAGTTGTGTACATGTGCATATATATATAAATCAAAGCATTGTGTTGTGAGAAGGAATCACAGCGTAACAGAGCACTCGCAATGAGTGATGCTACACTGTCCTTCATCACGTCTATCCTAACAATTATAATATGATTGATTAAAATAACATTTCTAATACTAACAATTCATCTCATGGCATAATCTATCAAATCATCACATCATAACATAAATATGAAAATCAACTAAAATCTCGAACCACAATATCATATGAAATAATCATGTCCACAAAAGGAGTAACAGCATCATCAAATGTCTAACTAACCAATCACACCAAACAGTATCACCATAGTATCAATGTATCAAAGTATCAAATCAAAGCATAAAACTAATGAGTCCAACTAGCAACTAGGAGGGTTATTACATAATGAAATATTAAAATAAAATAAAATTATAATGGAATGTTGCAATTAATGCACATATTTCCTCTCGGTTTCTTGCTGTGCTTCTGGACCTAGACACCCCGATGGCGGAGGCCAAGGAGATGATGGTTCATTTGTTTCGGGATGATTTACTCGGAGGTCTTGACATGACATTAAAGGCGGCCTTTATTGGTAAAGGTATTTCGTGCCCTTCCGACTTGGCTCTTTTATGGGATTCGAATGAAGCTGTCAAAGTTTTCCCCTTTCTCTTAGACATTAAAGGGCCTGCTTTATCAAGGCACAAAAAGATTATAGATGTGGCCATGGATTTTCTGAAGAGAAAGTTGAAGCTGGTGCCAGAGGAAGGGATGGAGTGGTTGGATGGTTTCACTAGGTTTGCAGTGTTAAATGGTTTCATGTGATCCCAACTTGTGATGGTTGTTGTTAGTTCTTGGTTTCTTTTTGGCCTTCAACTTGTTAAATTCTAATAGTTTCAAGCACTAGCAGTATGTAATTGTTTTTTTGCTAGCTATGGCTCGGCCTTTGCTTTATTTCCTTTGCTTCAAAGTTTACCAGTGGTTCGTTTTTCTCACAATGGGACTGTATGGCAAAAATCTTGTTGTTTGTCTGTGCTAGGTATGTTTTTTGTTCGACTTTGAGTCTTGGATGGACCTTTCATTCCTGCTTGCAGACGTTTGTAATTTCTATATTATCAATACAATCACCACCTTACGTATCAAAAAAAATAAAAATAGTAAAAATAATATAAAAGATAGAAAGGGATTTCATGTAGTACATGCACAACTTCGAACAGATTGTTGAAAAATAAACTTAATGCTTTCTTGGTGATTTTGAGAGATTTTATTAGATTTTTGGTTTAAAAAAAAATGATTAGCCTTCCTTTTGGGAGATTTTTGGATGATTCGTTCTATTTTCCAAGAAGATAAGTAATTTTCTCTACAAGAAAATTTCATATACTCTAGATTTTGTGTGGATTGGGAAATTTCAAAGAAGTTGTTATTGCAGCAGAAGATTGATCTTGGTGTCAAACTCCTTCCATGCCAGGTGTTTCATCTAGGTTGGATTCTAAACTTCTGTTTATTTACTTTTCTGAATGTGTAATCAATGAATGATCTCTCTCTCTACCTTTCTTTTGAAATCAAATGGTTGATTGATTGATGTTGTGTGGAAATGGGGCATTCATCTAGTTATTCCCATACTGAATTAATCTTTAAATATATTCACAAATAATACAATAATTGCAGTTTTTTCATTGATTTTTATTTCCAAAAATTTCAATCAATCAATTCTATGTGTATCTTGCATCCATTGCATTCCACAACATAATGTCTTATCCCCAGCTAAATTGATTTGCTTGAAATTTTCTTAAGTCTTTTTAAAAAATCCGATTAGTGTGTGTCCTAATATCAATTCATTCCTGAGATGTGAGCTCTTTGTGTTCTCCTTCCCTGTGAGTCGTACTCTTCCTCATTCTGTGTCCTAACTACCCTCACCATGTACCCTATTTTGTTGTTATGTGTGGGAGTTAGCCAGGTGATTTATATTGGGTGTTTAATTTCAACTGTAATGGATATGGTTTGTTTTATGTTTTCACTTCATTGATAATAAGATACAAGCCGATGGAAAATCAACACATTGTATTTTCATTCTTAGTGATGAATATGTATTATATCTTTATAATAGATGGAGATGAGATAGGATTCATTTTATTATTTGACCCTTGTAAAAGTTGTTTCTAGTATTTCTTACCATCATCAAATTTTTTGAATGCATTTTCATCTATCAACATCGTCACATTTCATTTGTTAGTGTATGCTCATAAACATTACTTCTATTTCCTTTTCTCTACATAAAGTTTCCTGAGTAGGGTGTGGAGCTAAGGAAGCTTCTTGCCATGATTGTATTATCTTTTGTTTCACCACTCCAAATAATATGAACCAAGTTTGTGCAAACACTATTTTTGTTTCCCTTGCATCGCCTAAACCTGTCCCAACCTAAAGAATGACAATAGGCTTTCCCTGAATGATGCCATGTAGTAGTGGCCATCGGAAAACAATCACCTCTACCATGATCCACATGTGTAATATTTCAATATGAATGGGATTTCATGAAAGGGTGGTAGGTTGAAACATAAGCTATCTCAACCATGCACCCTCCTCACTATAGTTTTACCGTTGCAGTAGTAGCCAATTTCATTTGCTTGAAAGTTTTTGAAGCCTTTTAACCTTCTGTAAATAAACTCCCTACCAACATTCCATCTGTGAGGGCCTTACTCCTTGAGGCTTCTATGTCGTGAATGTCCAAGAAAACCCACCTTTGTCATTTTCAGCAACTAAACAAATTACTAGGTTGTATTTTACCAAGACTTAGATGTGTGTACTGGTTGAAATTTTAGGTTTGGCATATTTTATGTTTACCCTTTTATCAGTAATAAGATATATATTTACTAATGAAATGATGGATTTGAAATAGTGATATGGTTTTATTTTGTATATATATATATATATATATACATATATATATGGGTAAATATAAATATATATGTGTGTGTGTGTGTATGTCTGTATAATCTAATATTATATTTTGTTTTCATTTAATGGGTAATATATATATATATACACTTATATATATGAATGTGTGTGTATCTATATATATTATTATATGTATTAGTGAATTATAGAAGAAAAAGTGTTTCTGTATGTGGAGGATCGCATAAATAGAATGATTTAATTAAATAAATTTTAATTGGAAAACCAATGTAGAATAATTATTTAATTGGTGGGTATGTGCAAGATCATGACTATTTTTTTACCCAAAATTGATGAAAAGAAAAGGATTTTTAAAGGAGAATCTCAACTTTTCACCAATATAAATTATGCTTTAATTTGAATTTAATAAGTAATTATTATTCATTTTCTATTCAAATTATGACTAAATTTCTAATTGAGAGGCTGATTGAAAAATATCTATAGCTTTCAAATGGTATCACATTTTTTGAATCCAAAAAATGTGTCACATTCTATGCTTCAAATATTATAGGATTAAAAAAATAAAAATTGAATTTCATGAAGTTTTGACCAAGTTAAGTTGGTCAGACATACAAATTTTTATATTTTTTAAAAAGTTGTAATAAAAAATTCATAATTAATTATTTACATGGAAAAAAATTACAAAAAATATTCATCACATCGGGGCATGAGTCCTCTACTTATATGTAAAATCTTACAAAAAAATATGATCATTTTATTGTGGTTAGGGTGGTCACACAGACACCTAATTCTTAGTTTTTCCCTAAAATTTAAGTACCGCGCTGCATTGAAGTTTCAAATTTTCACCAAATAGATTTTTTTTTTAAACAAACCTAGTAGTTTATAAAATACATTCAATTTTCTACAGATTCTATTCTTACATATTTTTGAAATAATATAGATAACTTATTCAAATTTTTACATCAAGTTGCCTAACTCTAATTTTTTTAAATTCTTTACCACTTAAGGGCCTATTTTTTCCATGATGATCCTACACATACCCTGGCATTAGATAAAAGGATTTAATATTCAACTAAGTTAATTGATTTGTTTCATTTTTAGATACTAAGAGTGCGAAAAAGTTAATATTTTTTAAAGGAAAAATTTTAGGAATTGATTATTTATAGTTATTAATAGAGTTGTTACATAATTTGAATGGTTGGAATATAGTTACTATAGATATTATCAAGTAAAAATATTTGGAGTAAATAATCCTTTAATTGAATTATAGAGTAAGTGAAAATGAGTGATTGAAATAATTCCTTATTTTAAAGAGTATTTTCCAAGGTTATAATTGTTAAACAGGTGCAAGAAAACTGGGAGGGGGGTTGAATTAGTTGTCAATAAATTCAAACTCAAAAAATTCAACACTTATTAATTCCACAACCACAATATTCTGTTATTAAGTTATAGCATGAAACAAAAATAATAGAAAGCAAATCAACACAATGGACACCAAATTTTTAAATGGAAAACCCAATGAGGGAAAAACCACGATGAGGGTTAACTAACAATATAAATGATTATAAACTGAATAAAAAGGCTCACTACCAAGGGCTCACTTCCCAAAAGAGGACTCACTGTCCAAATACAAAGCCTCACTTCCTACAAAAAGGAATCACTATCCAACAAGGAGTCTCACTAACTATAGATACAAAAGAGAACAAAAGATCCATTATATCAATTAAAGCACATCCACAAGATTACAGAAACCTTCAACTCACTGCCTTCAACACACTTAAAAACTGCTATCACAACTCACTCAAACTCACTTCTTCTCTTATGATTTGTGGCAAACTTTCATCACTTTGCATCACACTGCCATACAACTCTTCACAACTCAACTTGCATTTATACATTCTTAACCTTAGAAAATTTCTCCAAGGTGCGCCAAAATACATTGTTTCATAAATTCAAATTAGGTCAAAAACTCAACATTCCCATGGTGGAAAGAAATGAGAGTGGATCAATATAACCTTTAACTAAGACCAAAAATAATATTCTTGAATCTTCTACATGCTTCCTCAATCACATTTTATTCTTCGAATGAAGTGTAAATGCCAGGTCAACCAAACCTAATGAAAAAAAAGAACATTGATGCACACATTTCCCAAGAAGATGACATGTGGATGCCACAACACACTTCCATATGCACAAGAATATATCTCAGAACCTTCGAAATACATCTACAACAAAACAACAGGCTTCAATCACTAAATATCTTTCACCAGTCCATCCAGACTGAACAAACTCACACTAGAATACTGATACATGAATTATGGATCACCAAACTTCAAATGTCTTTGTTAGAGCATAGAAAATAGATTCACAAGACATATCCCAGATCTGTAAGATCTGAAATGAAACAGTGGAGGACTCCGGAGCAAAAATGTGTCTCCCAGTCCATAGAACACCAACTCTCACAAAATAGTTTGCATACTGGTGATTGCAACTTTCACTTAACATCAAACTAGAAACTAAAAATTAGGAAATATCATCATGAGATCACCATTACCAATCCCTTAGATCCACACAAGCATATGATCAACATAGGAGAAATATGAAGCACATACTAGAGCACATTCTAAACACTTCCATCAATCTGATTTCACTTCTTTGTTAATTTTATCAAAAGAACTTGGAAACTCATCAAACCATCACTTATGTAACACCATAAAGATAGCTCCATGTACTCACAACATCTTAGCAGCATCTCAACCATACATGTACAATCTGTAACATGCTAAATTGTGTTGACATCAATGACAACATTAATGATAACACCATTGAACTAGCTCATACTTTCAATAATCTCCCCTTTTGTCATTGATGGAAACACATGATGTAAAAAACCATCAAAGACAAAAAAAAGGTGCATAATATCTTGGGAGAACACCTTTTCTTCTTCTGCAACTATTTTTCACATGACTTTCTCTCCCCTGTTGACATTACTGGCAAAGATCAACAACTCTAATTACTCCCCCTTAATATTACACTCATACTGCAACAATGAAAACCTTTTCTACTCCTCCTATAGAGTAGACCCATCTATTAGTCTAGGTAAATGAAGAATCTATGAATTCACTACACTGATTCACCTTCATGTGCACCTAGTTAGGAGATCCAATGACCTCCAACCTCTCCCTAACATGCTCAAAAGTATCCTTCAAAAGAGCCTTAGTAAAAATGTCAGCAATTTGCTCCTTTGTTGTCACATACTCTAGTCTGACCTCATTCTCCAACACTTTTTCTTTCAAAAAATGATACTTGATAGATATGTGCTTCATTCTTGAATGCATAAATAGGCTCTTTGAAATGTTTACTACACTTGTATTGTCACAAAAAATAGAAATAGGTTCATCACATATCACACCAATGTCTTTTAGAGTTTGCTTCATCCACAAAACTTGTGTACAGTAGGATGTTGTGGCAATATATTTTTCCTTTGCAGTGGATAAAGAAACCGAGTCTTGCTTTTTACTCAACCATGAAACTAATATTCCTCCCAGAAAGAAATCACCACCACTGGTACTCTTCTGGTCATCTACACATTCGACCCAATCAACATCTATATAAGAACTCAAGGTGAAATCATTACTCTTAGGATACCATAGTCCATAATCCAGTGTGCCTTTAAGATATCTAAATATCCTATTTATAGCTATAAGATGTTCTTCACTAGGATATACTTGGAATCTAGCAACTAAACACACTACATGCATAATGTCTAGTCTAGTAGCAGTAAGGTACAACAGTCTATCAATCATGGATCTATATTTGCTCTGATCATTCTTAGCAAATTCATCATTCTTGCTCAGTTTGGATCTGGTTAGCATAGCGGTACAAATCGGTTTGGAATCATCCATCCCAAACTTATTCAATAGTTATTTTACATACTTGGACTGTAAAATGAATATCCCTTTATTAGTTTGATCCACTTGTAGACCAAGGAAGAAATTCAATTCATCAATCATAGACATCTCAAATTCTTTCTGCATTTCATCAACAATTTTTTTACACATGCCTTCATTTCAACCAAAAATGATATCATCAACATAAACAACTACAATCAACATATTATTACCTTGGAATTTGAATTATAGGTTGATATTAGTAGAAAATTTGTTGAATCCTTGCTTTTTAAGATATTTTTCCTATCTTACATACCAAGCTCTGGGAGCTTGTTTCAATCCATACAATGTTTTATTTTACTTACAAACCATGTCCAATTTATCAGACAATTGAAACCCTTCAAGTTGCTCCATGTACACTTCTTCCTCCAACTCAGCTTTTAGAAAAGATGACTTAACATCCATTTGATATACCTTGAAGTTCTTGTGGGTAGAAAATTCCAAAAACATTTAGAGAGCTTCCATTCTAGCCAAAGGGGAAAGTGTTTCTTCAAAATATATGCCTTCAACTTGTGAATATCCTTTGTGTATCACTCTTTCCTTATTCCTTACTACTCCATTTTAATTCAACTTGTTCGGGAACACCCATTTTGATCAAATCACATTTTTGTTCACAGGCCTAGGGACTATTTCCCATGTCTAATTCTTTTCTATCTGATGCAATTCCTCTTTCGTAGCTCTCATCCAAATTTCATCTTCACATGATTCTTTTACAGATTTAGGTTCTAATTTATAAAGTAAACAAAAATTTACCCTAGCTACAATGAGCTTCTTCTTGTCTTCTCACCTTCACTCTTGTCTCCAATTATCTGATCTTCTAGATGTTTTTTTTGTACATATTTAGGAGTCCTAACAACAGGTTCCGATTCATTTTCTTCTTCTTCTTCTTCTTCTTCTTTCAATTCTTCTTCTTCTTTCTCTTTTTCTTCCTTCTCCTTATTTTCTTCAGGTACATGTCCATATATAGGATCATCAAGTTCAACTTCACTTATCTCAATAGGTCTATGTATGTCTTCATCAACTTTCACATTAGCATTTTCAATAATATTCCTTAATCTTTTGTTAAAACATTTTTATGCCTTGTTGGTAGTAGAATATTAGAGAAAGATTACTTCATCACATCTAGCATCAAACTTTACAATATTTTCATCATCTCTTTTAAAATAGTATTTGCTTCCAAATACCTTAAAATATTTCACAGTAGGAGTCTTACCAATCCATAACTCAAAAAAAAAGTCTTTGTGTTGTTGCGTCTAATTTCAAATCTATTAAGAATATAAATAGAAGTATGTAGCATCTCTCTCTAGTATACATTGGGTACATTTGATTCTTTCATCATGGTTCTAGAAAATTCTTGTATAGTCCTATTTTTTCTTTCAACTACTCCATTCTGCTGAGGAGTTCTCGAAGCATAAAATTGTCTTCTTATGCCATGTTGCTCAAAGAATGCATTAAATTCACCAAAAGTGAATTTTGTTGCCAAGAGATACTACAATTATGATTTGGTGGTGTCATCGATGGAATTTCTAGTCAGTAATTGGATCCACATGACATCATTTTCTTATACTGACAGTTAGATTGAGGACAGTTCGGAAGAACAGAGCATCTAATAGCTTGGTGGTCAGATTCACTTGCAAATTTCTAGTTGTTATTTAGAGTTGTGGATCTCACAAAAGATTCATCAATGTATGTCTTATGTTATCCAGAAATCTTAGTGCCTCATACCAAGTCATGTGTAAGCTTGGTGATCCAGTTGATACTTTTTTGTTTATTAGTAATTTGGGGCTGACTTAGAAAGTATAAAATGTGTTTTAGATATTCGAGGAATGTTTATTCAAATTTTTTTGTGTTTGATCATTATGTTTTGGGTCTGAGCTAAGTTGTGGCCAATCGTTGTGGATGCGCATTGGATAATTTTTAATATTTGAGCCAATAGTAGCTAATATTTTTAAGTTTTATTGAAGCTGACTTGTTGTGATTAAATTGTTAGTCATAGATATATATGTATGATCTATTATATCATTTTGGTATGTATGCGTGGTGTGTCAATGTGTATTATTAATATCAGAAGAGTGTTAGAATGATTTCATGCATAGTTTCACTTGCAAATAAATATTTTGTGGTGAGAGTTAGAGCAGAGTAGAGTAGAAGTTCAATATCAATCAGAGGGACAAAAAATCGATAACTGAGCCTAACCAGAACTGTAATAAAGCATTTGTAATTTCTATTCTTTTAGTTCATTCTCTTGCATCTAATCTAAATCTTTGTAAGGTACTTGTGCCTTTCTATTTTGAGTAGTGAGATCTAAGCAGTGTGCCTGAATGCAAGTACATTCCCATTTTGTAAAATTCTTTTTGAGTATACTCAGATTATATTGTGGATTGGCCATCCACCATGGTTTTTCCCCTAATAGGTTTTCCACATAAAAAATCCTTGTGTTATGGTGTTATGGTTATTTGCTTTTTGTTTCTCTATATTTCTCTTGGTTGAATGTTTCAAGTGGGTTAATGATCAGAATAATAAAGTTAATTTTGCAGAGCACTGATTCACCCCCCCTCTCAGTGTTGCTTGTTTCCAAAAATTGGTATCAGAACTAGTTCCTCGAAGGAAGTTTAACATCTTTGGGAGATCTTGGAAAGTTCTTTCAATGGATACAAGTAGTCTTCAACATCAATTTATGGTGGCCCTGGATGATCTTGTCCAATCAAAGTCTGAGAACTAGGAACTACAGGAAAGTCTTGAGAATGTAGAAAAATTCACCTAGTCATTGAAAGACAAAATCAATGAATCAAGGGAGAAAAGAAAGGAATTATATGGCCAGCTTAAGCATAAGAATAGAAGCATGGAAGATGAACAACCGAGTCATTCATTGAAATAGAAAACAAGAGTGTGAAAAGTTTTCCAAAGAAAATGCTACCTTGAAGCACGAGATGGAATCCATCATGATGAAAGTGACCAAGGAAGTTGAAGGTAGAAAGAAGAATGAAGAAAAGCTTGCTCAATCATTGAAAGAAAAATCTGAACAATGTAGTTGATTAGACAATGAATTGGAACAATCTAAAAACAATGAGGAAGTTCTTGAAAAACAACTTGATGATCTTAGAAATGAACTTACTACCACAAATAAGTACAAGGATAAATTCAATGAAAGCTTAGCCAAGCTTGATGAACTGATTAAAGGTCAGAGGATTGATGGTGACAAGCAAGGTCTTGGCTATGAGGAAGGTGAAAGTTCCAGATCTAGACATAGGAACTCTGTACAAATGAATTCTAGACAAGGAAGATTCCAGAAAGGAAATATGTTAAATGGAGCCAGAAGGAATCCAGTGAGACAACCAAATGCTCAAAGATTAAATGGTTATTTTCTTGCCTACAATAAATTTGGCCATATGGCTACTTAATGCAAGAGTGGGATGAACACAAATGGACCATCATTCTTAGGTCAGTTCTTTAATTGCTATAAGTATGGCCGTAAGTCAAGTGAATGTAGAGTTGTGATGAATAAATTTCATAGAGATATTAGATGCTATGCATGCAATAGACTTGGGCATATTGCTAACCAATGCAGATCAAGGAAAAATTAGTGGAACAGTTGGTCTGAACAAAGAAATGTTGTGTTACAACTACAACAAATTTGACCATATTGCTAGATTTTGTTGCAATAGAAGAGGTGACCTAGTAAGACAAAATACACAATAGGATGTCAAGGAAAAGGGAAAGTCACTATAGATGTGATTAGGAGGAAAATTCAAAATAAATGGGTGAAAAATAATCCCTCTATCAAAGGAAATGTGCCAACACTAGAATTTGTTTCTCGTAACTCCTTTAGGAATTAGTCTTAGGCCTTTGGCCTAGGGGGAACTGCCAGAAAAATATCTTAACCTACTTGCACATAATTGGTAATGGAATGTGGACTAGTCCAGTAGGTGCATCAATGCTTTTCAGATGTTGTTCAACCAATTTGAGAAGGTATTATACAGTATAGAAGATCCATAGAAAAATTACTTGTCTCAATGCATGAAAACATAATAACCAGATGAACTAGGGTAAAAGAATTTATTGTGACAAAAGGGTTAGTTGTGCGAATGATAAAAATATAGTTTTATCCTTCATTTGTCAGTTTACATTTTGAAGAGAAGAAGTTTGGAGAGCCCTGGAGTGAACTTTGTTAAATTGTGGAGAGATTCAAGCATGAAGAACAATCTGTGATCAAACTTTGATCTGATGAAAAGGTGTTTATCAAAAAACAAGTAAATTTGGGAATTTACAAGAATTGCCACTCCATTGGTAGTAGAGGTCAAGGACAGACCCCATCCTAAGCTTAAGTGGCACCCTTAAAATTCTATTGAGACTGAGCCCCTCAATGTGTTTTCATCTATGCCATACAGAGGATATTAGGGCTTATATTCATTCCAACATTGAGGAGTTAGGAACCTCTCAAATAAATAATTTGTATTCAAACCATATACTTGGAGGAGACTTCACTCTCAAACTAGAATTTCAAACCCTAGAGGAGAAGAAGTTCACATAGTTTGCAAGATTTCCCATATTTGAGGAAGATGAATGGATCAGATACATTTTGAGCCATGTTCATGCTGAGTTCATGTGGCTAAATATACCCTTCAAGATCACAAAAGAGGCTATATGTGTAGTCACGGGTCTGAATTCCACTGGTAGACTTCTAGTCTTGAAATTTGTGAAGAATGAGAAGGTTATAGAGGCAACATGTGCTCAATGGTATAGAAGGGAAATGACAATAGAAGATATTGCTGAAGTAGATGTAAAATTTGCATCAATTTTCATTGGCTACAAGATATACCACTCTAGCGAGGATAATTCTATATCTAGTACAACTGTCTATCAAACTTATGAAATGGTAAAGGAAAATGAAAAATATGACTTGTTCGAGCTACTTAGAATCTAGTGGATGGAGAATCTGAGTAAAATCAAGAAAGACAAGAAGAATACTTTTAAATACAATAATTTTTTGCTATGTTTATTTTTCTATTTCACGGATGAGATTTTGGGTCTTGGAAAAGTACATTGGCAAAATGATGAGCTTGTAGCCATTCAGATAAGGAACATGTTGTTTGAAATGGGTGATCATCAGGTCACAAATACTACCCTTTGGGGATACTTCAAAAATTTATAGAATATGATACCTATCAAGGAAAGAATTCCCACTTCAATTGTGGAACAGTACAAAGATACTATCTACTTCATGGTGGATATTGACCAATGCCATATGGAAGTTACTAATCCCAGAACAATATGGATCATGCCTATGGGATATGAAGTAGAGGAGAGCATATTAAAGATGTATGCAAAAAACTTGTTGAATTCACCTTTGGATCAGGGAGAAGAGAGGTTTGGAAATTATTCAGAGAAAATTATGCAGGTTCATGAGCAATTGAAAAAGTCAGTGATAGTCAAGAGAGTAAGAAAAGAAGTAGAAGTCTTTGCAGAAAGTATGGGATTACTTGTAGAAGCTTTGAGAGAATCAAGGAGGAGAGATGAGGAAAAAGCAACAAAAGAGAAAGAAAAAATAAAATCTGCTAGTTTGGGAACATCCTCTACCAGCACTAGATCTACTAGGAGTTCCCCTACAACTAAGCTAGCTCAAGACAAGCCCTCTGGTAAAAGGAACAAGACTAAAAGAACAAGAACATATGGAGTTGTTTTAGAAGATGAGGAAACAAAATTAGAAGAAGTTTTGAGAGAAGTGAAGGCTACCGGAACTTAGACTGTCAAATTAAAAAAGAACAAATCTTCTAAAAAAGAAAAAGCAAAGAAGGTGAAAGTTAATAAACCTAGTATGTCAGTTGAGGAAGTTGTAAACGTTGTTGTCAAGGTCAGTAATCTTAAGCCCCTCTATGAATTGTATGAAACTTTTGATGAATTATGTCAAACATTCCTTGAAGAAGCCACAATAAAACATATAAACATTTTCAATAAAGTTCTTGTTGAGATTATGTCTGGCTTACCAAATAGTCTGTATGATATTTTGGAGTCGAGAAGATTAAGTGCTAGAATAGAAGAAGAGAATTTGAGGAAGAGAATTCTTGCAGATTTATGTCCATAAATGTTAATTGAGGAGATGAATTCACTCCTTGAAAATGCTAAAAATGAATTTAAGAGAAATACAAGGGTGAATAAACTCATGATTGGTGAAAATTATGTTGTTGTTGGTGAAACCAAGGAGATTCTGGAAAAGTTTATGTCAAAGAATAAGATTAATGTTTAGGAAATGAATACTAAAAATTTTCTAGAAAATGAGGAAGTGAATATAGATGTTGAGGATTTTTAGATTCCTCCTAATGTGGAAAATATAGAGACACCTATGTAAACTGAAGTTCCTAAGGTGGTATTAGCTATGGAGAAGGAGGTCAAAAATGAAGAGGTTGAAGCACCCAAAGGCAATCTGTAAATGGTCTCTGAAGAACCCAAGGCTGAAGAAGAAAAATTTCAAGTTAAGGAAATCAGAGTGGAGGCAAGAGACACTACCAAGGCAGT